>JAJOZX010007266.1:92500-225748 GCA_023014485.1 Bathynomus jamesi | reverse complement strand
TGCTAGAATCACAAAATAACACGTGACTTATTAATAAGCAAACAACCACAAGGAAAAGGAAACACAAAGTCGAGCGCTTTCGTGATATATTCACATTATCAAGGAAGAACAGAAAATAGACGGAGATTACAAAGTATTTGAGTTAAATAGACAAGCAAAAAATTCACAATTGGCACCTCAAATTAAAGGCCTTAAAGCCCTCTAAAGATTTTTTTCCCCCAAATTGATAACATAATCTGTAGGCAGCTAAATAACTGAATAAAAAAATATACTGTATAGATGAAATTAGACAAAAAGAAAAACCAATACAGAGAACAAAAATTATTATAATGGTTATTAACATTTAATTAAAACAGGCAATTAATAGGCAAGAATTTAATGAAAAACAAATAGATGACGTAGATAACAAATAGAAAACATAATCTGTAGGCTGATTAATTACTATACAGATGAAATTAGACAAAACACCAGTACAGAAAAAAAAAAAAAATAAAAAAAAAATAAAAAAAAAAATAATAATTATTATAATGGTTATTAGCACTAATATTTAATTGAAATAGGAAAAATTACAAGGCCCGAAATTAATGAAAACAAAGGGAAAGTTGCCATCGTCTTACAGAATTATTACAAAATTTCAACAAACAATCTGGAAAAAATAGTTATCCCAACAGCAACCCACTTCAAATATCCAATAAACCACCCAGCAACCAAAGATTATACACGAAAGAAATATTACAATTAAACTAGACACATAAGAATGTTAACAGTTCTTACAATAATATTTATTTATTTAACCAGGGCAAACCATTAAGAGGCAAAAAAATGCAATTAAGAAAACAGTAGGCCCATCGCCAACTTACTGACAATATACGAATCTAATTTGTAAACCCAGGGCTAATATAAAGACCAAATCCGCATTATTCTTGATCACACTTGATTCCAATATATTCCTGCTAACAATAGATTTACTAAACCTAATTTAGAAGCATTTTTCCAATCAATGGGATGATTAGAATTCTTACGTGAATGAAAATGGCGTTAGATTCCTGACCACTTCTTATACTGTATTGATGCTGTTTAATACGTAACTCAAGAGTCTTACCAGTTTGGCCAATGTAAAATTTATTACATATTGTGCAAGGGATTTTTATATACACACCCATGTTCACTTAAAGGGGAGTTCTTAATCAATGAATTCTTAATGACATCCAAATTTTTGAACGCAATATTTACGTTAAAGTCCTCAGCAGGTTCGGGAGCTCGAGGAAATTTTTCTGAATGGTTAACACTAAAACATTTTTTTGTTATAAGGAATCTTATCCTTTACTTCGTAGAAGGTTTTCTTTGCCATTTTTAAGGACTTATCTATGCAGTTCTTTGGGTATTTTAAATCAAAAGCAATTTTGTATATTATACTAATTTCATCGTCAATAAACTCAGGGCTACAAATTCGTAGGCCTCTTAGAAACAAAGTAGAAAGAGCGGATCGTTTTACATTAATGTGGTGATCGAATAATAATGTATATAGGAACAATTATTAGTGGGTTTCTGTAAACATTGTACTTAAACTTTTTTCCAGACCTATATATTAAAACATCTAAAAAAGGGATCGAAGAATCTTTTCTATTTCAACTGTAAAATTGATAGAGGGAATTAAATTATTAAGTTTGGGTAGGAATTCATTGAGATTTAAAGTCACTGGCCAAAGACAGAGAACATCATCTACATATCTAAACCATGGGACATAATTTGGCAGAATCTTCCTTAATAACTTACTTTCAAAAAACTCCATATATAAATTACTCAAAATGGGGGAGAGAGGGTTTCCCATCGCCATACCAAATTTCTGTCTAAAATATTCATTATTGAACACAAATTTTGAGTCTACTATGCACAGCTTAATTAATTCTATAATTGTGGCCACAGGTAAAGGCAAATTATGCTTAACCAATTCTTCCGAAAGAAACACTAAAAGGTCCTCCACCGGGACTCTTGTAAATAAAGCGGTAACATCAAAGCTTACCAATTTAAAATTGTAATTGACACTAATACTATTTAATTTTTCCACAAGGTCTACATGGGTGTGTAATAAAATCCCTTGCACAATATGTAATAAATTTTACATTGGCCAAACTGGTAAGACTCTTGAGTTACGTATTAAACAGCATCAATACAGTATAAGAAGTGGTCAGGAATCTAACGCCATTTTCATTCACGTAAGAGATTCTAATCATCCCATTGATTGGAAAAATGCTTCTAAATTAAGGTTTAGTAAATCTATTGTTAGCAGAAATATATTGGAATCAAGTGTGATCAAGAATAATGCGGATTTGGTCTTTAATATTAGCCCTGGGTTGTACAAATTAGATTCGTATATTGTCAGTAAGTTGGCGATGGGCCTACTGTTTCTTAATTGCATTTTTGCCTCTTAATGGTTTGCCCTGGTTAAATAAATAAATATTATTGTAAGAACTGTTAACATTCTTATGTGTCTAGTTTAATTGTAATATTTCTTTCGTGTATAATCTTTGGTTGCTGGGTGGTTTATTGGATATTTGAAGTGGGTTGCTGTTGGGATAACTATTTTTTCCAGATTGTTTGTTGAAATTTTGTAATAATTCTGTAAGACGATGGCAACTTTCCCTTTGTTTTCATTAATTTCGGGCCTTGTAATTTTTCCTATTTCAATTAAATATTAGTGCTAATAACCATTATAATAATTTTTTTTTTTTTTTTTTTTTTTTTTTTTTTTTTCTGTACTGGTGTTTTGTCTAATTTCATCTGTATAGTAATTAATCAGCCTACAGATTATGTTTTCTATTTGTTATCTACGTCATCTATTTGTTTTTCATTAAATTCTTGCCTATTAATTGCCTGTTTTAATTAAATGTTAATAACCATTATAATAATTTTTTGTTCTCTGTATTGGTTTTCTTTTTGTCTAATTTCATCTATACAGTATATATTTTTTATTCAGTTATTTAGCTGCCTACAGATTATGTTATCAATTTGGGGGAAAAAAATCTTTAGAGGGCTTTAAGGCCTTTAATTTGAGGTGCCAATTGTGAATTTTTTGCTTGTCTATTTAACTCAAATACTTTGTAATCTCCGTCTATTTTCTGTTCTTCCTTGATAATGTGAATATATCACGAAAGCGCTCGGACTTTGTGTTTCCTTTTCCTTGTGGTTGTTTGCTTATATATATATATATATATATGCGCCTCGGTGGTGTAGTGGTTAGCGTCGCTGACTACGAATCCATCGGCCCCGGGTTCGAGACCCGGTGACGGCAGGCGGCGCTTAGCAAAACCCAACTGTTCATCCTTCCACACAATAAACAAAATTGGTTGGTAGATAAATGGGTACCCTGGGTACCTGGGGCGTGGTTCGGATTCCACGTTAAACTGTAGGTCTAAGGTGGAGTAACAAGCTTGACCTTCGTCGGAATGAACAATTTGGGCGGAAGCTAAACCAAAGTTAACCAAGGTTTTATATATATATATATATATTGTGAAATTTAAATGTTTGCTATCAAGCAAGACGTGATATCCCCTCACTTCCGTGAATTCCATAATAATTTGTACTCGTATGCAAATATGCCTCGTACACATAAAACATTGTAATTACTGTGTGTGTGTGTGTGTGTGTGTATATATATATATATGTATGTGTGTGTGTGCTACGTCGTGGCCGATGTCGTAACACCGCTTCCCGTAGATCAGCGAAGTTAAGCGACATTGGGTCTGGGTACTAGTTGGATGGGAGACCGTCCTCTGCGCCCAGATTATGTAGCGACCCGTGGTTTGGATCCCACGTAAAGCTGTAGGTCCCCTCCGTCATATGATGTTGCTAAGGAGGTTAAACAACCCCAATTAAAAAAATATATATACAGGGTGGGCCGAAAGTCTGGATCGATAGGAAAATATTTATTTTAATACATAAATTACAACAAATGGTAAATACTTAAAATGAATATCAACTTTAACTCGTAAATGCGTATCCGTGATACTGTACAGTAGTTCGTACTCCAGTATAAACAACAAATTATAACAAATGCTCAAATTGGCGGCCTCTGACATCGAGACACTTAGGGATGGAATTTATGATTTTTAATAATTCTTCGAATTGACGTTCTCGAGATGCGTGTTTCATTTGATAATCTTCTTGTTGACTTTACTGGACTATTCGTTAAATTTTCACATACCATTGCAGAGGTATTTTCATCAGTTGCAGTTTTTGGACGACCAGAACGCCGTCGATCATGTACACTTCCTGTTTCTTTGAAACGTTTAAACAACTTGCCAACAGTCGCATGTGTTACTGGATGCTTATCAGGATGATTTCTATTGAATTCGGTAGCAACTCTCTGTGTGTAGCGCCCTGTCTTGCGTACATGAGCACAAGTTCTACCCGTCTTCTGTTGTTAGATTCGAAGCCATTTCTGGGCTGAAATAAAAAAAGTATTTGAGTATTTATACTGGAGTACGAACTACTGTACAGTATCACGGATACGCATTTACGAGTTAAAGTTGATATTCATTTTAAGTATTTACCAATTGTTGTAATTTATGTATTAAAATAAATATTTTCCTATGGATCCAGACTTTCGGCCCACCCTGTATATATATACTGTATACAGGGCGTCCCAAAAAAATGTATACACACTTTAACAGCTGATAGCTCAATTGATGTTTCTTTCTTTCCAAGTTAAACCCATTAGAATTAATAATGGCAGTCAGACTAAGCTTTGAACAAAGGAAATTCATTCTAAAATGCTACTGGAAGTGTGAAAACGCAGTTGAAGTGCAAAGACAGTTTAGGAGGGAGTTTCAAACAGATCCACCAACGCGACTTACCATCACTCGAATTAGAGATAAGTTTGAAGCCGATGGAACTGTTCAGAATGTCCACAAGAAGCGTTCCGGAAGACCACGGACATCGACAAGCCCCACAAAGCAAGAAAGAGTACTGGAAACGTATCACCAAAGTCCAAGAAAATCTGTGCGGCAAGCGAGTCGTGAGGTAGGAATTTCAGAATCGTCTGTCCAACGCATTTTGAAGCGCTGTCAATGGAAAAGTTACATTCCAAGATTAGTCCATGCTATTAATGAAGATGATCCGGACCGAAGAGTGGAGTATTGCGAGTGGTACTTGGCACGATGTGGATGTGGATTGGACGAAGGGGTTTCGTAGAATACCGTCCGCGTTCACCAGACCTCACACCACTAGACTTTTTTTATGGGGATACTTAAAAGACAAAGTCTACGCTATAAAACCTGCAACAGTCGCTGAATTGAGAGCAGCCATTGAACGAGAATGCACACAAATACCAAACGAAATGTTTCGTGATGTTTGCGATTCCATTGCTTCGCGTTATCAGCAGTGCCTGGACCAGAACGGACGTCAGTTTGAAAACAGGCGTTGACAAAACAATTAAATAATGTCTGTAGATTCTATTACATTTTGAAAATGAAATGTATTTTAATAAACACTGCCTTTATAATTATTTAAAGTGTGTATACATTTTTTTGGGACGCCCTGTATATATACACAAGGGCCACTCAATATATTTTGTCCTACCTTTTTTTTTCTTTCCAAGTTTCCTTGTAAGTTCCAGAAATTTTGTACACAAGTAGTTACATACCTTGTTTACAAGTTTTTATTTTTCCACATAGTCTTCATCCTTTTCTACGGCTTTCCTCCACCTCGAAACAAGGGCCTTTATTCCTTGCTGGTAAAAGTCCCGTGGGTTCCGCTGGAGCCACCTCTTAACCTCCTCAACAACCTCATCGTCACTCTGAAAATTTCATCCACGAATAGCATCCTTCATTGGCCCAAAGAAATAGAAGTCTGAAGGTACCAGATCCGGGCTGTATGAAGGGTGGGGTAACGCAGTCAAGCGCATTTTTGTGATGGCCTCTCTCGTTTGCAAACTGTTGCGTGGTCTTGCGTTATCGTGCAAAAGAAGTACGTCTTCCAGTTTTCTCTCCGGTCGAACTCGCTTTATACGTCTCTGGAGTCTCTGTAGGGTAGCAATATATGCTTCTGAGTTGATTGTTTGTCCTTTCTTCATAATGTCCACCAGAATCACCCCTTTCATGTCCCAGAAGATGGTGACCATAACCTTTCCTGCAGAGGGAGCCATTTTGAACTTTTTCTTGCGTGGGCAGTCTGCGTGATGCCACTCCATGGATTGGCGTTTTGTTTCAGGTTCAAAGTGGTGTACCCAAGTCTCATCCCCAGTCACAATTCGTGAAAGGAAGTCATCCTCTTCTGTCTCGTATCAAACCAACGACTCAGAAGCAATTTCTTTTCTTTGGGCTTTGTGATCGTCAGTCAGTTCGCGAGGAACAAACCGTGAACACACTTTTGAGTATCCCAGTTGCTGAATTATCGTATTCACACTTCCTTCACTAATTCCTAACTCCAGTGATAGCTCCTTGTATGTGACGCGCCGATTTGATCGAATGATGCTGTTAGCACGTTGCATAGTGTGAGATGTCACAGCCGATGCCGGGCGACCGCTGCGTGGTTCATCATCGAGGCTGGCTCTCCCTCTCTCCGATGATCTCACGCGTTTAGACCAGCGTCCAACTGGGCTTCGATCAACAACAGCATCTCCATAAACGTTTTGTAGACGTTTGTGAATATTTCCAACTGTTTCCTTCCCCTGCGGTTAAGGGCTCGATAACGGCTCTCTGTTTACGACGCACATCCCTGTCAGACACCATTTTCGAAACTGCGTTAACCATCGGTTTTATACAAGGGCTTTTAAAAGCGGTTTTATACAAGGAGGGGAGGTTTAAAGTGGAAAAATCCGGTTATGTGAATGAAGCGCAGAAAGTTCAAACTTACGGCCCAAAAGACATTTCAGCCCCATGGCCTATTATTTAGCTAAGAGTTACAGTATTTAACAATACAAAGTGATAATTACCTAAAACTACAATGCACACGTGAATGGTAATACTTAATTACGATAACAGTATTTAAAAACTAAAAAGAAAGATAGGGAAATAATTTTGTAAAAAAAAAATTTTGTTTAAACAACTATGAAGAATTTTTTAAGAAAGAAATGTTTTTTAAAGCATTATTCATTTTTTTAAACAAATATGAAGATTTTAAAAATAAATAAATGCTTTTTAAAACATTATTCATTTTTTTGAACAAATATGAAGATTTAAAAAAAAAATAAATGCTTTTTAAAGCATTATTCATTTTTTTTAAACAAATATGAAGATTTTTTAAAAAAGAAGTGCATTTTAAAAGCATTATTCATTTTTTTAAACAAATATGAAGAATATTTTAAAAAATAAATGCGTTTTTAAGCATTATTTATTTATTTATAAAACCCCAATTATTTTATCATTAATTCATTCAATAAAACAAATTATTTTAATGCTATTCACATAAATAAATATAAGCCTGGACCTTGATTTTGGTTCCCTTCTTCCTCTATTGAGGGAAGAGTGCGTTTTTGCGGGTATTCTTCCTTGGTCCCTCCTTTCTACATAAAAGAATATCACAGGGTTTTTTTCAGTTTTATTTCATCATTTCTGGTTACAAAGACGCGTAAATATGTGATCTCGATCTGCGAAAAAAACTGTATTTTCCCAAACATTCAGACTCGGAGGGGAAAATTCCCTCTGAAATAAAACTCATCAAATTACGCTTCATTCAATATTTATTACCTTTAATTCCACTGATATATATATATATATATATATATATATATATGCTGCAAAC
Source organism: Bathynomus jamesi (assembly GCA_023014485.1). Lineage (NCBI taxonomy): Eukaryota > Metazoa > Arthropoda > Malacostraca > Isopoda > Cirolanidae > Bathynomus > Bathynomus jamesi. The sequence goes on along the minus strand of JAJOZX010007266.1, from coordinate 218,005 downwards.
CCACAAGGAAAAAGAAAAACGATTCCAAGTCCTTTCGTGTATTCAGAGCTACACCTCGTCAGGGAATTCCCTGACGAGGTGTAGCTCTGAATACACGAAAGACCTTGGAATCGTTTTTCTTTTTCCTTGTGGGTTTGCAGCATTCATTCATTTCACGTGTTTTGTTGTGAAATTCATCCCATATACAGTATATATACAGGGTGGGCCGTAAGTTTCCATACATAGGAAAATTTAAATTATGGTCTTCACGTGCGTCGGTATTTGGATCAGCAGTTTCCGGATGCTTGGATTGGTCGGCGTGGTCCTGTGGAGTGGCCTCCCAGATCCCCAGATCTCACCCCCTTGATTTCTATCTTGGGGGCACTTGAAGGCCATGGTGTATCAGGAAAAGATACGAGACATAAATCATCTAAAGGAACGTATCACCAACGCCATTACAAGCATAACGTCAACTGTGCTAATGCGTGTTCATCAACAGTGGGGGACACGTATTGAAATGTGTTTTCAAAACAATGGCAACCATGTAGAGCATATTATATAAATAAAAATGGTTGTCCATAAAAAAATGTTTATTTTTCCTATGTATGGAAACTTACGGCTCACCCTGTATATATATATATATATATATATATATATATATATATATATATATATATATATTCAATTTATTTAATTATATTACGAATACAACTTTTACAAGCAGATAGAAGGGCTGGGCACTTTAGGCTGAATCAATTCTACATATAAAAACGTGTGCGTGTCTGCGTGCGTCCATGTGTGTGTGTGTGTGTGTGTGTGTGTTGTAACGCAGACTTATTATATAATGTTTGTTACGATGATATCTTTTCATTTTTTTTTTTTTGCATATTTTATAGTTCAAATGAGGACGGGGATTTTTCTTACGAAAATTTTGGAAATTCAAAGAAAAAAATGAAATAAATAAGATGACATAAAATTTTTAAAAATTACAACAAAAAAGTTTTATTATAAGTAAATTAATATATATATATATATATAATATATATATATATATATATATATATATATGTGTGTGTGTGTGTGTGTGTGTGTGTGTGTGTGTGTGTGTGTGTGTAAGCAAAGAACCACAGAGAAAAGGAAAAAAGGAAACACGAAGTCCGAGCGCTTTCGTGATATATTCACATCTTCAGGGACAAGAAAAAAAATAGAAAATATTTTTCTATTTCTATTTCTATTTCTTTCTTGTCCCTGAAGATGTGAATATATCACGAAAGCGCTCGGACTTCGTGTTTCCTTTTCCTTTTCCCTGTGGTTCTTTGCTTATTAAAAAGATTACGTATTGTTGTGATATTATTGCATATATATATATATATATATATATATATATATATATATATATATATATATAAAGATTAACTCCAATACGATTCGAATTCATTTACTCTTAAACAGAAGCTATAATGGCGCTGTTATGCAAAATCTTGCGTGTTCATGCATGATATTGATGTCAAGAGATAAAGTTTTAGAGAGAAATCAAAGACCTCATTGTTATTTACAAAGTCTTGTCCTGCTCATACATATGTCAATTAAAGGTACTTTTAGCCGACCCTCTATATATATATATATATATATATATATATGTTAAACACAGACCGTGCATGGCACAAGGAACTCTTCTGGGAAAATTAAATCCACTATAGTCCGAATAAGTAATGATAAATGACAAATACCATAGTTTTTTTCCTTTTTCATGATTTTAGCCCGACGTGGGCAACGGGTCTCTCGCAAAGAGATCCCATAAATATAGCTTCCCTCACCAGCTATCTGCAAAGCAGACAGGATCCAGCTTTGGGACGTGGATCTAGGGTGAGGGAAGCTATATTTATGGGATCTCTTGCGAGAGACCCGTTGCCCACGTCGGGCTAAAATCATGAAAAAGGAAAAAAACTATGGTATTTGTCATTTATCATTACTTATTCGGACTATAGTGGATTTAATTTTCCCAGAAGAGTTCCTTGTGCCATGCACGGTCTGTGTTTAACATATATTGTTCTCAGGGAACCATTCTGAGTTTGTGTATATATATATATATATATATACAGGGTCGGTCAAAAGTCAGGAAACATAGAAACTATGCTTTTCAATGCAAATATATATGTATATTTGCATTGAAAAAGCATAGTTCCTATGTTTCCTGACTTTTGGCCCACCCTGTATGTACAGTAGGCTTACAAAAGTTAATAAATACCTTTGGTTTTTCCATAGGTTTTGATTTGATAATGAAAGTCAGTAAATCAAAACAGGCCTATTGAATCGATGTATTAAGAATCTTGTTGGTTTCCTCTTTCCATTAATTCAAGCTGACACACGTTCTGGCATCCCATTCATGAGTTTTGCCATTTTTGTTAGGTTGATATTTACCTTTCTTTTCAACCTTTCAGATGTTCCGTGCGATGATTCCTCATTTCACGGAGGTCAGGTTTGTTGACCCTCCTCTTGAGTTGGCCTGGTAAAGTAAAGAGTTGGTTCCTTGCGCTTTTCATTTCGTATAGACAGGTACGTCCCGCTTATCTGGAGTTATTCTGAGCCAGGCGTTTACTCTTCTTTTGAAGATATCCACCTCTACACTCGTGTTCCTTAGTTCCTTGGGTAGCTGGTTGAACAGCCTTGATCCTCTCACAACAGAACTATTTTCCTTCAGGGTTGAGGATGTTCCCTGTCCAGCCTTTAATTTGGGAACACGGCACAGTCTTCCTTTCCTACTTTCCACTGTTGTTTGGGGAGTTACAGGGTTCAGAGTAAGATTAGGGACTAGTTCCTCCATTAATTTTCAAGTATAGATAATAATGTATCTCTCTCTTCTCCTTTCCAGTGAATATACGTTTAATTCGCACAACCTTTCCCAGTAATTTAGTTCTTTGCCTCCATTGATCTTGGCTGTGAAGGTTCTCTGATCCCTTCTAGTTGACTAATGTCTTCTTTTTTATCTGGGGATGTTAAGACCAAGCAGTATTCCAATTTGGGTATGATCAGTGTTTCCGACAGAGGAACAATTAATTCCTGTCCCTTCTTTTAAAGATTCTCAGTATCTGCCCAGTTATTCTTTTTGCTCTGTTTACTGTTATCTTATTTTGTGTTTCAAATTTCGCGTCATCAGTCATTACAACTCCTAAATCTTTTGCTTTGAAATTTCTCTGAATTTCTTGTCCATTTTGGGAATAGTATTCCATGGATTTTAGGTCCTTCCTTCTTTCGTACCTTAATAGTTGAGAATTTTCAGTGTTAAATTTCATATTATTGCCTTTAGACCAATTGTAGATTCTGTTCATATCTGTTTGTAGAGATCCTATATCCTCTGGGTTTCTTATTTTTCTATCATACTAATTTTTGTGTCATCAGCAAAGGCTGTTACTATGCTGTCACTGGTGATTTCCTCATCTATATCAGTTAGCATGATTATGAAGAGTAATGGAGCTAATTCTGTTCCTTATGGTACTGAGCTAAGGACTTCTGACTCTGATGAAGATATTCCTATCATACTGTGTGTGTGTGTGTGTGTGTATAATTATATATATATATATATATATATATATATATGTGTGTGTTGGTTTGCTCATTGTATCAGTTGCTCGGAGATAGTTTTAGAGATAAAGTTTTAGAGAGAGATAAAGTTTTAGAGAAAAATCAAAGGCTTCATTGTTATTTACAAAGTATTGTCCTGCTCATACATATGTCAATTAAAGGTACGAGCAGTCCGCAGCATCATTGTCCTCCAAAGTTATAACCCTGGGTACGGGCCCGGACGCTCTACTGGCCAGCTTCTTGCATATCTCGCTGACTCTTGGTCATCTTCCTTTCGGGATATGAGTGAAATCTTTGGTATTGGTACAGTATACATATCAAAAGCTTTTGATAGAGTCTGGCACAAATCCTTAATTTCCAAACTACCGACCTTCAGTTTCTATCTTTCTATCTGTGCCTTCAGCTCTGATTTTGCTTCTGGCCGATCTAAAGTTGCGGTTGTAGATGTCCACTGTTCTTCTCCGAAAGCTATTAATAGTGGTGTTCCTCAGGGCTCCATCTTGTCACCCACTCTTTTCCTTTTATTTATCAATGATCTATTAAATCGCACTTCCTGTGATATCCACTCTTTTGCCAATGATTCAACTCTTCGCTTCTTCACCCGGTTCTTTCTACTATTTCTGATTGGAACAAAGAAAACCCTGTGGCTTTCAATGCTTTAAAACCTCAGTTTCTTCATCCGTTTACTCGTCACAATCTTTCACACGACTATCCCCTTACCTCTAACAACACGCAATTCAATCCTTCCTCTTCTCTTAACAATCTCCGCCTTTACTTTTCTCGTGATCTTTCCTGGAAATAGCCCCTCTCGGGCTAACCTTAGAGTGGATCTTAGGGTCTTTGTTAGCCTTAGCTTCTGTAGATCTGTACATCACATATACTCTCTTTCTAAAACAGCTTCTAAGAGGTTAGGTGTGCTGTACTGGCTCCGCAGTTTCTTCACTCCAACTCAATAGTTGTCTCTATACAGAGGTCTTGTCCGTCTCTCTATGGAAAACGCTTCTCGTGTGCAGTGGCGGACCTACATTTTTGGGACCCTGAAGCTTGAACCGTTATGGGGGCCCCTTCGCAACCAACAACAATAGGGCAAATGCACAAGCGAGACGAGTGCAGCCTGAATTGAGAATTCAGATGTCTTTTTATGGTTCCGATTGGCTCTAGCCTAAGGGCTGAGCTATAGAACTATTAAGCCGTGCACCAACGAAGGATTCGAGGATCCAGCTGCCAAAATGTAGACTATGAATAGATTCTGGCGAGCTCAGCGAGCCCATACAGCTGGGAGTTCGGGCGCTGCAAGCCCCCGAGAAAATTTTGAAATTTGACCAATTACAGGGGCATTTTGAGGCCATATGAAATGGGTATTAGAGCATATTCTAAGGTCAATATTAAGTACTTCAACCCATTGGCTTATGATTCTATCACTAAAATAGCCTTATTTTAATAACAAACACTTAAAAAAACTCCATCGATTTTGTTGAAAAATTCACTCATTAAAAAAAAGTTGCTTCAGGGCCCCTCCTGGATTAGGGGCCCTGAAGCTTAAGCTTCATTAGTTTCATAGTAGATCCGCCACTGCTCGTGTGTAAGGTGGCTCAATCCACACAGTTCTACTTGACCGGATGGAATTAAAGGCTTTTCGTCTCATCAATTCCCTACCTCTTACTGACTGTCTTCAATCTCTTTCTCTTCGCTGCAATGTTGCCTCACTCTTTCTTTACTTCGCTATTATAACGGACACTGCTCTTCTGAACTTTCTAACTACATGTCTCCTCCTTTAAGGAGAGCACGCAGTACCGGACTTTCGACATATTCTCATTCCTTTTCTGTCCAACTCTTTAACGCATTGTTAATCGGTATTTTCAATCTTTCATCTACTCAACCGGTCAACTCTGGACCAATCTTCCTCAATCCATTTTTCTCCTGTCTATGACTTCCAATCTTTCAAACGCAGAGTGTCCAGGCATCTCATAAACTTTGGACCTTTATTTTGGCTCTCACCTTCCTCTATGGAGTGGGGGGACGTTTCTGCGGGGCATTTGCCCTTGACCCATACTACCTGCATTAAAATAATATATATATATATATATATATATATATATATATATATATATATATTATATATATATATATATACTGGTGAAGGCCGGTTCTGGCAAGCTTCAATTTCAATTTAAGCAGAAAGCCACAGACAAGAAGGAAAGAAACATCCATCATGTTGGAGAGGGACTATATTTTGTACAATGCAACGTTTCAAGCACAAACTATGCTCATCTTCAGGCAAAAATTCTAAAAAGTTAAAAACAGAATATTAAAAACCATAATGACAAATATAAAATACAAAATAATGTAGGGAAAAACCCAAAACTAAAAATTCACAAGCTTTTAAAACACTAAAAATGAAAGTCACACACTAAAAAAGAACATAATGAATGACAATTATAAAATACAAAATGTAAGGAAAAAACCCAAAACTAAAAAACTAAAAGATTCACAAGCTTTTAAAACACTAAAAATGAAAATCACACACTAAAAAAAAATATATATATATACTCATTGTTCGTCCGACGAGTATAATTTTGGGCTATTTTTTCGCTACTTTGCGACTTAATTAGTTTGTTGGGTTCTGTTCTGGCTATTTTTTTTTCTAATTGGATCCAGTTTGGTGGTGTTTGTGATAGAATTATGACGTGCCGTTCGTGTGGTTTCGACTTTGAGAACTTGATTCGTCATGTGCCCTAGATAAAGACAAAGCATTGGATGTTTTTATCAATTACGGCGTTATTCTCTCATCCTTAACGAAATGTGACAGTGAGTGCCTAATACGAAAAGATCAGAAGATATTTAGGTGAAATACCAATATTAACCTGTTAGGTTAATTGAATGCCCGGTTAGGTTAATTGAATGCCCGGTTAGGTCAACTGAATGCCCGGTTAGGTCAACTGTACGCCCTTGATGATTGGTTAGGTTCAGTCGTGAAATTTTCGTTAGTTTAAACGAAACTGACGAGAGCATACGTTTCTGTTTAATTTTGAGATGTTTTGAACGTTTCCTGTGGTAATGCGTCGTTTACGAGATCTCGTAACATGAACATGTTAGGTTATGCTTTATTGTATAAAATGTAGTGAAAAATACATTTTTCAAGTGTATTTTGGTGTGCTTTGTTCGAATATGACCTTCATTTCTTGTGCAAATGAACAGAAATACAGTTATCATTGCATGCCCAAACACGTATTTCTGTTAATTTGCACAGGAAATGAAGGTTATATTTGAACAGAGCACACCAAAATACACTAGAAAAATGTATTTTTTAATTCAACTTCAGGCCATGTCATTTTCTGCATAATGACATATATATATATATATATATATATATATATATATATATATATCCTTATTACATCATAACATTTTTATAGTTTTCCAGTCGTATTGAACGTAAGGCGTGACTCTCGTCAAAGCTGTAAAAGTCAGTGTGATGTTCAAATTATATATATGAAAAATGATCCTTTTCTCTGCCTTTTATGTGAGTGCGTTACTTTCAGTTTATTTCTTCACGATGAGATATTGTTCGAAACGTTTGATGCATCGTGCACCCATGGTTCATCCAAAGACGTCTTTATCAGTAGATGGAGTAGTGTGGGTGCATTTGAAGAGAGGGAGTAAGGGGGGAATGAGGGATGAGGGTAACGGGGGATGCGGAGAGAGGGGAAGGGGGTAATGGGGGATGGGGAGGGAGGAAAGGGGGAAGGGGATAATGGGGGATGGGAAAGAGAGGAAGGAGGAAGGGGGTAGATGGGGTGGGGGAGTGCCAAGGGGGAGCTGGAGTGCCAGTTGAATATAGGATATAGTTAACTAACCTAACCTAACCTTACCTAACGTAACTTGAAATAGAAAAATTTTATGCACAACTGGCACTGTGGTGGTCGCTAAACTTCATCGTCGTAATTTCGTGCATACTACTGAAGTTAAAAAAAAAAATTCAAACTACCCAAATAATGGATTGGTTTTAATTACTTTATGGAATGAAATTGATTTAACACGAAATTGCAACGTGGATTAAAATAACTGTACTTGTATGTTACAGTCAAAGTGTGCAACCAGCCATTTCGCGTAATGGCTGAAACTTTTAGTCATTTCGCGAAATGGCTGTTTCACTTGGTCATTTCACGAAATGACTAAAATCTTCAGCCATTACGCGGAATGGCTGAAATTCCACCTTGGTCATTTCGTGAAATGGCTAAAATTACTTCTGTCATGAATTCATAGAAATAACAAACATCACAATAAAATTGGAAACCTTTATTTAACTAACTAAATCTGCTAAAACATACATACATACATCCACACTTCCACAAGTCTGTTCAAATAAGTGAGAAACACTCTTCAAATACACATTTCAGCACATTTGAACACATTTGAATTTTCAATATAGAGGTTTTCAAATACTAACCGAGCCTTCAATGTTATTCCGATGTCCGCCATTGAAGGCCCGGTTGGGTCAACTGTTTGCCCTTGACAATTGGTTAGGTTAAGTAGTGCTATTTTCGTGGAACCACTTTCTTTATTGTGTAGAAGGATGAATAGCTGGGTTTTGCTGCGCGCCAGTTGCCGTCGGGTCTCGAACCCGGGGCCGATGGATTCGTAGTCAGCGACGCTAACCACTACACCATCGAGGCGCTACTAACCATTACACCATCGAGGCGTGTATATATAATTTTTAACGAAAATTTTAACTTTTTGCTTTTTTTTTGTAAAAAAAAAAATAAAAAAACATTATATTTTTAAATGTGGAAGTGTTTTTTTTAATAAAAATCTACTGAAACTGTTTTATTCTCATACGTAATTAGTGTAGCTAACATCGCATATTGAGATTTATCGTTATTTGTCCATATATATACATACGCATTTACAATAAACCGGGAAATTCCGGGATCCCGCGACGATGGCCGATTTTGTCCCGGAAAACCGGGATAGTGAAAACCCCTGAAAATGAGAAACCATAATTCCCAAGCTTAGAAACAAATCTTACGCTGTTCGTTTCGAAATATTCGAGAAGATTTAATCGAAGTGTTTAAAAATGATGAAACATTTTGATAATGTCGACCCCCGAATGTTATTTCACCTTCAGAAATGCAGACAAAATCGAAAGAGTTCAAAGACGAGCAACTAAGATGATTCCGTCGCTTAGGTCGAAGTCGTACGAGGAAAGGCTTAAGGAGTTAAAATTGACTACACTCGAGACTAGGAGGCTAAGGGGTGATCTAATCCAGGTTTTCGAAATTATGAATGGGTTCGATAACGTAGATAGAGATAGCTTTTTCGAAATATCTCAATATAATAGGACTAGAAATAACGGGTGTAAGTTGACAAGTAGAAGGTTCGAGACAGCAGTTGCGAAAAACTTTTTTACGCATAGAATAGTAAATAGGTGGAATAGTTTGCTGGTAGAAGTAATTAGTAGCACGTCTATAAACATGTTTAAAAATCGATTAGATGCATATGTTGATAGATTGGGTATAGTTTAAGGTAGTAAAATTAAAGTTTTTGTGGTTCGGAACCCACGTAAAATTGTAGGTCCCCCTTCGCCACCACGGAGGACATGCGCAATACACAACTACAACCACAGTTAGGTAGACCAGCCATGAGTGGATCCTAGGGTCTTTGTTGGTCTGAAACATTATAACATTAAAACAACTCGCGGTAATGGTCTCAAATTTGTAGGTAAACATTTTAATTTCAACAAAGCTAAGCACTTTTTCTTGACTTATATCTTTAATTTGTGGAATGGATTGCCAGCCAGAACAGCTCAAAGTAATGCGGTTGAGTCCTTTAAAAAGAGAATAGATGCTTATCTTGCCTTAAATCCCAAGTGTGAAACATTTGTTGGCATATAAAAGTAATGTAGACATTTCATTCGTATTCCCTACTCTGCTTTGATTAAAAAATCACTTATCATTAAGTCTTCCATCTTTTAAACCTTCCTTCTTAAACAGACAGTCTCGTAGGGAAGAGTCAGTCAGTCTGGTGCTGTTTGGTGTCCTTTATATAACCTTGGTTTTGCTTCCGCTAGAATTGTTCATTCTGATGAAGGTCAAGCTTGTCACTTCACCTTAGCCCTACAGTTTAACGTGACATCCGAACCACGCCCCACCGGTGGGCGGTCAGAAATTACAAAATCCTCGCCCGGACTCGATCTCACGCTCTCCCGATCAGCAGCCTAGCGTCTTAACCACTAGGCTACCAGGGTACCCACTTATCTACCAACCAATTTTTATTGTGTGGAAGGATGAACAGCTGGGTTTCAGTATATATATATATATATATATATATATATATATGTATATATATATATATATGTGTGTGTGTGTGTGTGTGTGTGTGTGTGTGAGTGTGCGTGCGTAGGCAACTGGGAATAAGTGAAGTCGGGTGTGTGATAATTCACAGATGCATTGGGATAATTTTTTTCTGGGGTACAGAAACATTAAAAATTCTATGTAACAAATTTAGAACCATTTTTACCATCGAAAAAAAGACATGTTGCTCCCGATTAGGTTATGCTACGCTAGATTAGGTTGGTTAACGTTTGGTTAGGTTAGGTTAGGCTAGATTAACTAGTACCTCATTATTTAGTGACAACGAAAAACAACCTTCGAACCCTGAATTGCATCTGAAACCCTTATCACACCCTTCTCAGTTCGATGGCATAAGTTAGGTTAGGTTAGGTTAAACAAGGTTAGGTATGTTAAACAAGGTTAGGTTAGCTTAGTTTAGGTTAACCCTTTAACGACGGATGGTACCTTAAGGTCCACCAGAAATAATAATATAAATTGTACTACAATGCTTTTTCTATAAATGTTTCTACATGTTTATATATAGACTAGTGTACTCGTGCCGTCAAGAATGACGGCAAAATATATAATATATGAACCACGAAAATGGAGACTGGTGCAGAAATAAGAAGACGATTGGCAAGAGAACGACAACGTAGGAGAAGAGCAAGCTTATTAAGTCAGGAATGATACCTTGAACACTGTTAGTATAAAAAAGGATAGGATCATTATAAAATATATTTATTATTATTCCCGTCGCTTCGCTGACGGTTAGACAGGCTAAACTACAAAAAAAGAACCCAGCCGTGAAAATTTTGAGCTTCACATTGTGTCAACATTTCTGAATCTGGTATCTCCCAAAACCTCCTCCTCCTCACCATTCATACAACTTGGGGCTAACCCACTCCCCCATTACCCCCACCCCTCCCCATTACCACACCCATCCCCATTACCCCCACCACCACCCTTCCCCCCTGCCTCACCCTTCCGCCCACCCCAACCCTTCCCCCACCCCCACCCTTCCTCCCACCCCCCACCCTTCCCCCCACCCCAACCCTTCCCCCCACCCTCACCCTTCCCCCATTGCTAAACTACAGAAAAGAACACAGTCATGAAAATCTTGAGCTTCACATTGCCGCCCGTAATACAATAATTCATAGCTTCTAATTATTCCTATCTAATTCCTTCAGAGCGTGACACAATTCTGCAACAAACAGACAGACATATAAACAAACAAACAAAACTTGGCTATTATTATAATGGGGATGTCATTTAGTTGTCGGGAAAGGAACCCAAAATGTGTATCACTTCAGTGACTAGTTACTAAAATATTTAGTTTTGAATAACGATTAAACCTATACGTTCTGGTAAAAAGAGTGGCCGCATATGCTGCGGACTCGTCCTTAAAGGGTTAAACAAGGTTTGGTTAGGTTAGCTTAAACTAGGTTTGGTTAGGGTAGGTTAAACAAGGTTAGGTTAGCTTAGGTTAAACAAGGTTTGGTTAGGTTAGGTTAAACTAGGTTAGATTAAACAAGGTTAGGCTAGCTTAAACAAGGTTAGGTTACGTTAGGTTAAACTAGGTTTGTTAATAAGTTTTTAAATATATAAATTTAACGTTCATACCTCGCTCATGCGAAGATGCGCACGTGTGTGTGTGTGTGTGTGTGTGTGTCTATACGCTCGTTTACAAAAGGTTTTTAATGCTAATTTTATTGCATTCACTAATAACGTACATTTTAGTTTTGGGATTTCTCAGAATTTATTTTTATTTAATTATTTTTATCGGAGTTCAATTGCTGCGTTTATCTTTAACTTTTCGCCATAAAAGCTATGATGAGCCACAGTAAGAGCGTAAGCGCTTTAGTATCACGAGAAAGGGCGTGGGAGGCGATAAAGTTAAATACTAGGAGTCCGTGACATAATACCTTCAAATTAGGAATAACCATTCATGTAAAGGTGAAATATATATATATATATATATATATATATATATATATATATATGTGTGTGTGTGTGTAAAGTGTATGTAATTTGTGCGCGGTTCCAGTCTATACAATATATTGTATTATATACCTTTCCTTTTAACCTTTCAAATGTTTCGTGCGATGATACCTCATTTCACGAAGGTCAAGCTCGTTGCCCCTCCTTTCGAGTTGGCCTGGTGAAGTAGAGAGTTGATTAATTGCGCTCTCCACTTCGCATAGCCAGGTACGCCCGGCTTATCTGGAAGTGTTCAGGAGGCGTCTAGTCTTCTTTTGAAGATATCCACTGCAACACTACTCGTATTTCTTAGTTCCTTGGGCAGCTGGTTACACGGTCTTGGTCCTCTCACAACAAAATTATTTTCCTTCAGGGTTGAGGATATACGAGTGTATATATATATATATATATATATGTATATATATATCCTTATTACACCTGGCTTTCAGTATGCTGTACGTTTCAAGTCCAATAAAATTTCTTAATTTCAAATTTCTAACACAAATCTTAGCTCGCAGTCTCGCAACCTTCTGTACCTTTTGTGTTCCAAACACTGAGTTTGTAAGAGTAAGACCCATGAAACTGTTACATACACGCACAGTTCCTTTAGATACGAGAGTGAAATTAAGGTTAGCGTTTAGTAATAACATCGAAGTACCATTGCGTCATTGGTGGATTCTAGTATATTTTCACGGTTGCATTTATTTTTCGATATTCATTATGTATTTTCAAAGAAAAGTAATAGGTTTGTTTTGTTAAAGCTTGTGAATGAAGTTAGTAAGGTTTACTATGTAACAATGTACAGTGTACACTGTACAATATACTGTACACCAAATTTTCCACAAAATTACTGAAAAAATGTAAAGCGTACTATCTTGCTGTACTCCGTATACACGTGTTTTATAATTTTTTTCAGACCTCTAATTATTGTTGTCTCGGGTCTAACGAGGATATATATATATACAATGATACAGTTCGAATCGATAACTATCTACTTTGTATTCTGTAACTTCACGTGTTCTCCTTCAAGGAGGACACGTAGTACCACACTTTCGACACCTTCTCATTCCTTTTCTGCCCAACTCTTTAACGCAAAGGTTAACCGGTATTTTCAATCTTTCATCAACTCAATCGGTGAACTATGGAACAATCTTCCTCAATCCATCATTCCCCCTGTTTATAACCTCCAATCTTTCAAACGAAGAGTGCTATGCATCTCGAAAACCCTAAACCTTGATGTTGGTTCTCTTCTTCTATGGGGGGGGGGGCGTTTATGCGGGCATTCGGCCTTGGCCCCTCCTTCCTGCAGAAAAAAAATACTTCCAGTATACATTTACTTGTACGTAAATGATACGCATTAAAATTAAGGTTACTTAACTGGCGACTGTCATCCTGAACACCGACATAGCTCATACGAGCTGAACAAATGAACATTTAGATGTAATAAAATTAAGTTAACACGCAGGCAAGCGTTGTTTCTGTCAATCTTTGTCTATTACTCATACCCTCACCCATTTTTATAGGTTAAAATATTGTAATTACGTCATATTACGCCCTAAAAAGGAGAAACGCCATATTACGTCATATTACGCCCTAAACAGGAGAAACGTCATATTACGTCATATAACATGAAGAAGTTGTAATATTAGGATTTTAAACTTATGTTAGAGAAGGAGTACCCCCCCCCCCTACCCCTTCAGCTACAATGGTACGGTTGAAGAACCCCTCCTTCTCACTATACGTGCCCCTTTTACCCTTTATGTTTTACGTACGAGTTTCTTATATAGTGTCATAGTGTATATAGATTCAATAATTAAAATCTGTCAGGTATTTGCACTGTTACTGCTCCGATTATATATATATATATGAAAATGAAAATGAAAAGGTTTATTGGCAGACTACAGTCCATATGACAAATATTATTAATACAATGACAGTTCATATACTAAGGATAGAAATATATACAATTGATTAGAAATAATACTGCACTGTCGAAGTTAAGTGGAGCTACAGACAGACGTTTTCGTACCAAGAAGTCCATAGCTTAGAGGATAAATGGCAGGACTCATGAATAGCTTGGATGATCGGGTTGGTTGATTTTTTAATTCTTTGCATTAGACTGTGTTGAGCACGTCTTGTTACCTCTGGGAAGCTCGGGACATTGCGGGTAGAAAACATTTGCGAAGCTGAGCATCTCGGGGGTAATTTATGTAAGAGTCTAAAAGACCCGTTGTACAGCAAATTTAGGGTTCTGCCAGAACCTTTTTGTAATTCACCCAGAGTTGCTGACCGTATATATTACTGCAGAAAGTACGAAAGAGTGTGTCTTTAGCTTCACTTGTACAGAAACGAAAGTTCCTTATGGTCATATTCGCTTTAGCACACAGGCTTCGAGATTGTTTTCTTATACCCGAGTCATCACTCAAGGAGCTGGTAATAGTTTGACCCAAATACTTAAACTCTTGTACTTCCTCAATTACTTCACCATTCATTTTAAACCTTATATCAGCTGGCTGATTACAGCTTTTAGGATGAAATTGCATAACCTTAGTTTTTGTAACATTAAAAAGAATATCATGTTTCTGCGAATACACTTCGCAGACGTTTAGTAGCCGATCCAGACCTTTAACAGAGGGACTTATTAACACCATATCATCGGCATAAACTAAGTTATTTATCCTTGTGTTCTCTATACAACATCCCACTGTTGCCTCATTAAGTGAAGCAATTAATCCGTCAATATACACATTAAACAGCATAGGGGAGAGCAAGGAGCCTTGTCTCACCCCGCAAGAGGAGCCAAAACACTCGGATAGTACTCGGATATATTACACCGAGAGGAGGGACGACAAGCTTGACCTTCGCGAAATGAGGAATCATCGCGCGGAACCTTTGTAATGTTGTAAGGTAAGGTAAGGTGTATATATATAATATAATATATATATATAGAGAGAGAGAGAGAAGAGAGAGAGAGAGAGTGGTTAGCGTCGCTGACTACGAATCCATTGGCCCCGGGATCGAGACCCAGTGACGGCAGACGCCGCACAGCAAAACCCAGTTGTTCATCATTCTACACAATAAAAGAAATTGGTTGGTAGATAAATGGGTACCCTGGGTAGCCTAGTGGTTAAGACGCTGGGCGGCTGGTGGGGCGTGGTTTGGATTCACGTTAAACTGTAGGTCTAAGTGAAAAGCTTGACCTTCGTTAGAATGAACAATTCAGGAGGAAGCAAAACTAAAGGTTACCAAAGGTATGGCAGAATAGATGTCATGGTCTGGATGGCAATTTGGTACAAAAAGTAAAACAGACTTGGTGTTTGGAAAATCGCGTCGAAAATTTCGCTAGGTACAGTACACGTAAACGTTCTTTACGTACACTAAACTATCAAGCGACCCTTAACCACGATAAATATCTTTTCCAGGAAGATGTATCTCTGTGTCACACCTCTGTTATATATGACTGCACTGCGCTTCTTTCCTGGAAACAACAAAATCCTAACGTGTACACAATGGAGCATCACCAGAAACTACTTTCAGCTCGTGTCAAAATTTCCTTATAACTATATTATTTTTGTTCAATTCTCAGAAGTCCAACTTTTGGGTTCTCTTTTCCAATAAATTTCTCTTACAATTGAACTCTACACAGGGTGTTCTAAAATTACCTAGTAAACTTTTATATATCTGTCGATCAGTAGTCGGACATTGTGAACAGTGTGTTCAAATTGAAGGAAGACACTTTGAACATCTAAAATAAACAATTGTTGTTTTTCTTATTGTTACTGTACTTGAAGTAAAATTGTTAAATATCGCATAATTTTTGTTAAGATATTGCCTTCATATAAAAGTTGACTAGGTAGTTTTAGAACACCCTGTATATATATCCTGTGAGTTGTTCGAGGTGATACGATGATATAGCAGTTTCAGTTGTTTCCTGTAATTCATCAGGAAAGTCTGATGATGTTTTCCTGCCATCTCTGAAGACAAGCGTCTCAAATATTTGCCCTCACGTCGCGGTTTTAACCTTTCGCAACCAGAGCCTGATTTACGAGGATGAAATTGACTTTTTGAAACTTTTTACCTTTTCAGCGTTGTTTGAACTGCTCTTCTGAAGCATTTCTGCTTTTGGGGTGGGGGTGGGGGGAGCAATAACACCATGAGTTTCTTCCTCTACGATGAATTTGTGGATTTCCTTATTTTTAGCCTTTAATACAACCTGGGTTATAACTTCACCAGCAGTTAAGAAATGCGTCTCATTCCTTCAAGTAATAAATAGATACACGAAATAAAACTATTGACCTCACTCAGAAATTTTCCCGATGCCAGATAATTTTACTACGGGCCTAATATAAATAGGCCTATATATAACCTTGATTTTGTTTCCGCCCGAATTGTTCATTCTGACGAAGGTCAAGCTTATCACTCCACCTTAGACCTACAGTTTAACGTGGAATTCGAACCACGCCCCACCAGCAGCCCAGCGTCTTAACCACTAAGCTACTCAGGGTACCCATTTATCTACCGACCATTTTTTTTATTGTGTGGAAGGATGAACAGCTGGGTTTTGCTGTGCGCTACCTGCCATCATCGGGTCTCGATCCCGGGCCGATGGATTCGTATTCAGCGATGCTAACCACTACACCACCGAGCTGGAGACAAATGAAATGTAATTGGTGCAAAATGGTGCAAATTGGTGCAAATGTAATTTCCAACTTTTCTCCAAATTTCTGGGTGGCTTGCTCGCTCTGAGGGCATGCATATCTGATATGTATCGTGGCCAAAGACCCTTGTATTTTATCTGAATCATTACATAGAACAGCTTGCTTAGATTTTCACTAGCTTCAAAACAGAGGTTGAGGTCATCATTTCGACTAGCTGTTATGACCTGCAAGATTATCTCAATTAGGTGCCTTGACGATGATATTCTTGGACCGCTCTTCTTCCCATGTCTCGAGCTTTTTAGCACCTTATCACTGGCTAACGCCTCAAGTCGTTGGGTGTAGGCTAGCTTCGCTGACTCAGCTTTGATACACTTGTCTAGCTCAGAGCATGCTTCTTCTTCTACTTTAGCAGTTGCTTCAGTACAGACTTCTTTCAGACATAGAGTTTCCTTGAAAAACTCCACAGGCTATTTCATGTCAGGCTTGTCGAAGCATGTTGTTTCTCCCTCTAGTACCTTATTCATGATGTTAGAATCTGCAAATACAGAATGATAAGTATTTTTACAGTATTTTTGCAATAATTTTACAATCAGTAATAAATAGCAGGAAATATGATGCTTGACTCAGCCTCACTCGTGAACGACACATAGTGACATCTACTGCAGTTCATTTGGTACAAATTTTAAAACACTACGAGTTAGACTCCACTGGTTCCCAACCGGTGGGCCATGGCCCACTTGGTTGTCTTTTAGCATCGTGTTAATAAATGTTAATAACAAAAATTTGCTTATTAAACCTTACGTAAACATGATACCAGCTTAACAACATGGGAGGTGGGCCATGAGTTATTCGAATCAGCTCTAGTGGGCCATCGCTTCAAAAAGGTTGGGAACCACTGCCGGTTAAAGGCTTAATTCTGCAAGTCACTACAATAAAAATACCACTACTATAAACATGACCAACATGTCAAGTCTTACTCTCTTGCAACATTTCAAAGCAAAAATTAAAAAAAAAAAAATCCAAGATGGCGGCCTTAGAGGTATCAGAAAAAATGTAAACATTATGTCCTTAGAAACAGCACACTAACGTTTCTAAAACATATATAGGTTTGCAAATCTAAAAAAAAATTGAACGAAAGTAAATACTATAGCATCCCTAACTAGAAGCGATAAATGCGTCTTTTCTCTTTACAAAGCACGAATACTTTTCCCATGCAGCTGGACGACAGACAGCTCCGGGGTAATAATGAATTCAGGGGAAATGCAAAGGTATTTGAACAGCTTTTGGAACTGAATAATTTTTTGATTTGTAAACATGGCGCGTTATAAGAACGCGAGACAAATAATTAAGCCTACAATAATTTAACAAGATTCGGTTTTGACTCATGGTTCTCTCTCTCTCTCTCTCTCTCTCTCTCTCTCTCTCTCTCTCTCTCTCTCTTTTATGACTAAAAAATGAAATAAAAAAAAGACGCACTGAAACAAGTAATAATAAAAAGTACCTACAACTAAGACTACCCCCCCAAAAATAAGGAAATAAAAAGAAAAAGTACACGTAGTGACAATACCCATATATATATATATATATGGGTATTGGGTATACCATATATATACATTATATATATATATATATGGTAATTATAATGATGACAGTGATAATGTTTACTGGCAGGAGACAGATCCCATAAAAAAAAGGGTATCATCCTTTTAACCTTTCAAATGTTCCATGCGATGATTCCTCATTTCACGAAGGTCAGACTTGTCGCCCCTCCTCTGGTACAACGTACAAAGTACAAGTACAAAGTACAACGTACACAGTACAAGTACAAGTACAAAGTACAACGTACACAGTACAAGTACAAAGTACAAAGTACAAGTATAAAGTACAAAGTACAAAGTATAAGTACAAAGTATAAAGTACAAAGTATAAGTACAAAGTACGAAGTACAAGTACGAAGTAATCAACGATGCGATTAATTAAACAATAAATTTAAAACCCAAAAAAGGACAACTGTAATACAGAAATAATAATAATAATAATAATAATAGTACACGTAATAAAACGAGAAATAATAAAATTAGTAATAACAGCTTTCCAAAGGTAGTACTAAGAAAAATAAAAATAAAAAGTACATGAAATGGAATGGCTATTGCAGAAGTTAAATGGAACTATAGACAACAAACACTTTCATACCTCAAGCGGTCTACAGTTCAGAAGACCTAAAGCAGGACTGATGAAGAGCTTCGACAATTGGATTGTCCGAGTTTTCAATTCTTCGCATTAGACTGTATTGAGCGAGTCTTGGTACTTCAGGGAGGCTCGAAATGTTACGGTTAGCGAACATTTGACAGGCTGAGCATCTTGGAGGTAACTGATGAAGCAGTCTATAAGATCTGTTGTAAAGTAAATTGAGGGTTCTGCAGTAACCTTTTTTATAATTAAACCAGCGTTGCTACCCAATATATATATATATAATATATATATGCGATGAATTTCACAATTAAACACGTGAAATGAATGAATGATGCAAACCCAAAAGAAAAAGAAAAATGATTCCAAGGCCTTTCTTGTATTCAGAAGTACACCTCGTCAGGGAATGAACTTCATTCCCTGACGAGGTGTACTTCTGAATACACGAAAGGCCTTGGAATCATTTTTCGTTATCCTTGTAGGTTTGCATCATATATATATAACCTTTGGTTAACATGTTAACCTTTGTTTAGCTTCCGCCCGAATTCTTCATTCTGACGAAGGTCAAGCTTTCTCACTGCACCTTAGACCTACAGTTTAACGTAGAATCCAAACCACGCCCCACCAGCAGCCCAGCGTCTTAACACTAGGCCACCCAGGGTACCCATTTATCTACCAACCACTTTCTTTATTGTGTGGAAGGATGAACAGCTGGGTTCTGTTGCGCGCCGGCTGCTGTCACTGGGTCTCGATCCCGTGGCCGATGGATTCGTAGTCAGCGACGCTAACCACTACAACACCGAGGCGCATATATATATATTTGGGTTTTGTAATAACAGGGTGTCCCAGAATTAACTATATTTCAATGAAATCGGACAAATTTTTTAAAAACACACTTTTATTTATGTTTATCATGTTTAATATGTGTTAAAAATGTATAAATTTCTAAATTTTTTTCATAATTTTTTTCATTTTTTTCATTATCTGGTCCAATGAAAGACCGTCTGAAGTCATAGAATGGCAAAGAGACTCTCCAAAAGTTAACGTGTGGCTTGGAATGACCAAATCCAAAATTTATGGCCCATTCTTCTTTGCGGAAGCAATTGTAACAGGTACCGTCTACCTTGATATGCTTCAGCAGTTTCTCGAACCACAGCTTCTTGATGATGGCATTCTTGATAAGTTGTGTTTCAACAAGATGGAGCACCATGTCATTATGCTCTAATTGTTCGAGAATACCTCAACAGACGCCTTCCGAATCGTGGATTGGACGTGGAGGACCTCGACCTTGGCCTCCGCGTTCTCCAGATTTGACACCCCTGGATTTCTTTGCATGGGGTTTCATAAAAACAAAGGTTTATCGCCAAAAGATCAATGCTTCTTGTTGAAACACAACATTATCAAGAATGCCATCATCAAGAAGCTGTGGTTCGAGAAACTGCTGAAGCATATCAAGGTAGACGGTACCTGTTACAGTTGCTCCCGCAAAGAAGAATGGGCCATAAATTTTGGATTTGGTCATTCCAAGCCACACGTTAACTTTTGTAGAGTCTCTTTGCCATTCTATGACTTCAGACGGTCTTTCATTGGACCAGATAATGAAAAAATTATGAAAATAAAATATGAAAAAATTTAGAAATTTATACATTTTTAACACATATTAAACATGATAAACATAAATAAAAGTGTGTTTTTAAAAAATTTGTCCGATTTCATTGAAATAGATAGTTAATTCTGGGACACCCTGTATAACAGTCAAGAAAACCCGAAACTGGAACAGGGCTCAGACCAACTAATGCGGCCCACTGCACTAACTCCTGAAGTACTATTAGCGACCACCATCAGGAACCGAACCCTAAACTGCAGTGTGATCCACTAAGTCACTGGTTAGACCTTATTTTTAAGGTTTGAAGATTTACCTTATTTAGCAAATAACCACAAAGTCACAGAAATAAATCTGCGTGGAAAATCCGCAAGGAAACGAGTGAACGTGGAATAATACACTCTCCGCAGGGAAACGAAAGGACGTGGAATAACACACTTACCGCAAGGAAACGAAAGGACGCGGAATAATGCACCTCCGCAAGGAGACAAAAGGACGGGAATAATGCACCCCTGCAAGGAAACGAGAGGATGTGGAATAATACACAAACCGCAAGGAAACGAAAGGACGTGGAATAACACTTTCCGCAAGGAAGCGAAAGGACGTGGAATAACACCCTCGCAAGGAAACGAAAGGACGTGGAATAACACCCTCGCAAGGAAACGAAAGGACGTGGAATAACACCCTCGCAAGGAAACGAGAGGATATGGAATAATACACTTGCCGCGAGACAATAAACGTTATTTTAAAAAATTTAAAAGTTAAAAATTTTGCTGAAAAGTCTTGAATGCGATTTTTACTGTATGGATTCTCTCTCTCTCTCTCTCTCTCTCTCTCTCTCTCTCTCTCTCTCTTGTGCGCGCGCATTCAGTCGCGGTGTACCATCCAGTCAAAGCACATGTTCGAAAACTCCCGTAAAAACGATCGTGTTCTTTCATACCTTAAACTTAAAGGATGAATGGTAATTTCTGACGGACGATTATTTATTGTTGATTGTGGCACTATTCAGGGAATTATTAGTGGCATTATTCGTGGCATTTAGTATAGGATGCACATAAGGATATAATAATTCAAACATCGCCCCATCTAACCTCCTGCTATATATATATATATATATATATATATATATATACGAGTCCGGCACGAAAAATTAAAAAAAAAGACAAATACTTGCTAATTGATTCGTATCCTGGCCCTGTGGCACTTCATATATATATATATATATTATATATATTGAATACCTGTCCATATACAGGTACAGTTTGACTACTTTGTATTCCCACTGAATATCAACTGAGTGTGGGGTCCTGCCTTCCTCTAACATAAAATATTAAAGATGCAGAGTGGGAAAATGGACCATCCAATTCTGATTCACGCATTGCGATGCTTGTTTGTTTGTTTATCTGTTTGTTTGTTTGTTGCGGGACGCAAAGTCCTTCGATCGTGAGCCGGAAAAGCGTTTGCAAATGCTTTGAGTCAGCGTGGCCGCGCGGTCACGCTAATTGGGGTTAACAAAGGTCAAGCGATGTATTCCTCTTACATAATACAAATATTTATTAATATCTCTCTCTCTCTCTCTAACGCACGAAAACACACACACACACACACACACACACAGAAGCATCAAGGCATAATCAAAGTACCAGCTTTTTAATTCTTTATATTATAACCTAACCTGACAATAGCGTCATCGAACCAAGAACCGAGAAATTGGATATAAATCAGTGATCCAAATGTACTTATTCTATGAACCAACTGGACAGGTTCTTCAGCAAAGTCCCTGACTACGAGGACAGGATGAGAGTCGAATGTAACTCTTTCATCTATCAAACTACAAGTGAGTCGCGTTAGCGCAAAGCAGTCAACCGCAGACCGATCTCGAACCGTCGTTCGAAACCAACAAAAGTAACGAAATTAATATGGAATAGTAGGCATGAACCAGGGTTCGAACCCATCATCTTTGTGTAGAAGGTGAGGACGAGAGCTACTACGATAAAAAAAATATATATATATACTTTTGGTAACCACTCCCAACCAGCAGCCCAGCGTCTTAACCACTAGACTACCCAGGGTACTCATTTATCTACCAACCACTTTATTGTAAGGAAGGATGAACACTCATTGAACAGTTGGTTTTGCTGCGTGCCGCCTGCCGTCACCGGGTCTCGATCCCGGGGCGGATGGATTCGTAGTCAGCGACGCTAACCACTACACCACCGAGGATAATAATAATAATAATAATAATAAATAATAATAATAATAAATAATAATAATAATAATAATAATAATAATAATAATAATAATAATAATAATAATAATAATAATAATAATAATTAATAATAATAATAATAATAATATAGCCGAAAATCAAATTAAATTTTAAAATTTGACATTAAACAAACGCGTTCTTCTTCAATTTTTTTTTATATATATTTTTAATTTTTTTTTTTTTTTAATTCTCGTCTTTTGTTTTATTTTATTTTTTTTTTTGTAATTCTTCTTTCTTTTGTTTTATTTGAGTCCCCGTTTTCCGTCATTGAGTTCCGCTTACGGAACACACTTTCGGAGATTCGGGATTTCCACCAAACGCCAATGAATTTTTATCACCGGACAAAATAATGATGATCACTTTGGACACGACCAACGCGGAACGAGCTATACAAATACTCGCCCTTTGCTAATAATAGAAAAGCGATTCAAATACGGCAATATACTAAAAAAAAATTATACAAATAGGATATATATGTATACAGGGTGTTCTAAAATTACGTAGTAAACTTTTATATGAAGGCAATATCTTAACAACATTGTTCACAACGTCCGACTACTGATCGACAGACGTATAAAAGTTTACTGGGTAATTTTAGCACACCCTGTATATATATATATATATATATATATATATATATATATATATATATATGCTCAGTTCCCATGGCAACTGAAAACCATGAGCGAAAGAAATATTTGGTTTTCTTTTCTGTTCCCTCCTCACCTTATCTCTTGCGATAAGGTGGTGAGTTTGGCATTTGTGTATGATGTATAAAGCAATAGTACCCACTGGTGTAACTACGGGGAGTTTGGGGGTTCTAATCCCCCATTAATCTCAGAAAATGTGTTTGAGCAGTATGAGGATACAAATACCTGGTAACAATATCAAAAACATGCTATAAATTACTGTTTTGAAGGAGTTCAAAGAGAGTTAAAAAATATAATTACAACCCCCCCCCCCCTTCCCATGCCAGGTTTCTAGTTACCCCTATGATAGTACCAACCTTAAATCTAGAATTTAGTAGTATGAGGTACTTTAGCTGTAATAATTTATAATTTATAACTTATTATTTATTATTTATTATTTATTATTCATAATTTATTATTTATTATTTATTATTTATAATTTATTATTTATAATTTATAACTTATTATTTATAATTTATAATTTATTATTTATAATTTATAATTTATAATTTTTAAATATCTATAATTTAATGTCTAAAGTTACGACAAATTTAATTATCATAAAACACACGAATATTTACAGTAGATATTATAAATATGTCTGAATAGAGTCATTTAAGCAACATTGATGAATATTGGAGGCTTTTTGGAAGCAAAACGTGTAAATTACATCTACAAGAAAACTATCGAAAGAAACCATTTTTCCGCACCTTTTGTTTCTTGTACAGGGTGTTCGAAATGTTCCGTCACCCGCTACAAAATGTACAAATTGTAATACCAATTTTATTTTTGTGTGATTAATTGCATTTATACGTGATTCATTGACATTTTTTCTTTTCCAGGTATTAGAGTTGCGTGAACAATGGCAGACCAGTCCACTTACACTCTGGAGAAAAGGATAGTGATGAGCACATGGGCTCATGAAAGGTCACATACTGGCAAAACGATGCATGATATCCAGAATGATTTCAACACAAGCTTCAATGAGGCTGCATCACCAATAAGACTGCATCACGCTGGGAGAAAAAGCTGTTTGAAACTGGCTCCATCAAGGACAGACCACGGTCGGGAAGACCAACAACGCGAGGAGGACAATGGGAAGGTGTGATTGCATCGGTGGCTCGTTCACCGAAAAAAAATCACATCGGAAACGATCACAAGAACTTGCAGTCCCCATGTCCAAAATGAAAGATCACATGACAAAAGATCTCGGCATGAAACCCTACCGCCCGTCATTTGTTAATGAATTAAGCGATAAGAAACTGTAATTAGTAATTAAAGTACTTGTTGCTAGTGACTTGTTTCTTAAATTACACCTACCACATATGAATACAATTAATCACACAAAAATAAAATTGGTACTACAATATGTACAGTACATTTTGTAGGGGGTGACGGGACTTTTCGTACACCCTGTATTACTTAAAATACGTTGTTTGTCAGACACTCTCTCTTCAATTTAAATAAAATTATTTTAATAATTAGGTTAGAAACTTTCAAATTACACGCATCCGCTAAAATATTAATACGAAATAATCTATGTTGTATTATTTTTTATCCGTTCCAACGTTAAAGATCGTATGTTGGGAGAGACCTACGAGTGAACTTGGATTCACAACCAAGGATCACTACAGAATCGAAAAAGAGTACATTGGTCTCCCATTCGACCACTTACCAGATCCAATGTCGCTTCGTTAATCTCGATGGAAGCGGCTTGAAGGTGTTGGTATGCCATTTATGCTTCCCAGTTCAAAATATACCTACATTATACCTATTATACCCAATATACCTATTATACCCAAATATACCTACGATACATTTATCATATGATGCATTTCTTAAAAAAACTGTCCACAAACAGGTTTTTGTAGGATGCACTCATTAGGAATGACTGAAACAAATTAAATAACGTAATATTTAGTATTTTGTATATTCCCAA
This sequence comes from Bathynomus jamesi, assembly GCA_023014485.1. Lineage (NCBI taxonomy): Eukaryota > Metazoa > Arthropoda > Malacostraca > Isopoda > Cirolanidae > Bathynomus > Bathynomus jamesi. The sequence goes on along the minus strand of JAJOZX010007266.1, from coordinate 192,787 downwards.
ATTGCTTCAATGACATCGCTGAGACGTTCGCGCATAGATGCTACGAGAATTTTATAATAATAATAATAATAATAATAATAATAATAATAATAATATTAATATTAATATTGATTGAGAAATAACCCATTACATAAGATATACATTACATCCATATTGGTTTACGCAATGTTGGTATTAACGTTTAATTTGTGTATTTTAATATGACGTTAAATGTACTTTAATATGCCGTTGGGAAGCATGACACCTTTTCAGGCAAATTTGATAATTTGGAGTTCTAACTAGACGCTTCCATACTTCAATACAATGCCTTGAAGACTAAGCTCATTGTGCAGTACTCTACCCTCAAAGTCCCGTACTATTGTACACCAAACATTTTCAATTGGATTTAAATTCTAAGAGTTATTAAGCCACTTATTACGTAATGTCTTGTCTCATGACATTCAGTGGAGAAAGTATTTTCATCACAAAAATACAGCTTCGCGCCGAACATCCTCTTCAAGGTCAAGATAGGTACAAAAAAAGTTCAGTCTAACAAACTTTTGTTGTTTTGGAATATTGGTGGAAAATATTGGTGGAAAATATTGGTGGAAAATATTGTTTTCCACCAAACGCCAAATAATAATATGACCGCTACAAGGTAAAGCCAGTTGGCGAACAATAATGACCTTCAAAGTTATAAATGGCTCTCTATAAACACGGTTTAAAGCAATTGAATTTATTTCGTGTTGCATGTATATTTATTTCAAAAGCACCAAACATTTGCACCAGTCATTATGTATATGTAAAAACCTATCGATAAAGGGTATAATATGTATTATGTTGGTTTTAATTGTGACATGAACTAAACAAAATTGAAACGTATTCAATCTAATTTCTTACACGATCACTTTCTAAAATACATTTATTTCCGCCATTGATAGAAATTTTTACTTTAATACTATTGAAATGCATCATATGATAAATGTATCGGTATATTTTCAAATTTGGGGAGCATAAATGATTTACCCACTTCTTCAAACCGCTTCCAGTGAGATTAGCGAAGTGAAGCGACATTGGGTCTGGTAAGTGGTTGAATGGGAAACTGATATATCGTTTTTAGATTCATCTTCAGTTCTGAATCCAGGTTCAGTCGTAAGTTTCTCCAAACGTACGACCTTTAACTTTGCGACGGATAAAAAATAATCATCACAGATTATTCCGCGTTAATATTTTAGCGGACGTGTGTAATTTGAAAGTTTTTAACCTAATTATTAACATTTTATATTAAATACATTAAATACATTATATTAAATACATTTTATATTAAATACATTAAGAAAGGTGCGAAAAAAAGGTTCCTTTCGATAGTTTTCTTGTTAACGTAATTCACACGTTTTTCTTCTAAAACGTCCCCAGTATTCATCAACGTTCCTTAAATGACTCTATTTAGACATAGTTATAATATCTACGTAAATATTCGTGTGTTTTATCATAATTAAATTTGTCGTAACTTTAGACATTAAATTATAGATATTTATAAATTATAAATAATAAATAATAAATAATAAATGATAAATTATAAATAATAAATTATAATATAAATTATAAATTATAAATGATAAATTATAAGTAATAAATTGTAAATTATAAATTATAAATAATAAATGATAAATTATTACAGCTAAAGTATATCCTATTACTAAATTCTAGATTTAAGGTTGGTATTATACACAAATGACATACGTCATACATAAATGACATACACATACATAAATGACGTACGTCATACACAAATGACATGTCATACATAAATGACAAACTCCTCATCACCTTATCGCACAGAAAAGGAAAAAGATAAAAAACAAAAGAAAACCCATTTCCTTTCGAAATGGTTTTAGTTGCCATGGGAACTGGGCACACTGTAAAAGCGATGACGAAATGGGATCTACACCAATACACCATATATTGTATAATATTCGGAAGGACAAAACTTCTGTCACCGTCCAACTGTGTGTGTGTGTGTATATATATATATATATATATATAAAATTCGACGGTGACAAAATTTTTGTCCTTTACAAACAAACTTGGTACAAATAATATCTACCTATAATGAATTTGGTTTAATTAAAATTCTCATAAATTTAATTTGCCTGTGAATGATGACGCATAGCATAAACTCGTATCGCTTCCTGTCAACACTTTCTCACACGTACCATCAAATAATTGCGGCGAAAAATGAAAACAAAAAATAGGAATATTTGTAATTAATATCACAACAAGATATGATTCACCGAAAGTATTATAAAAATAAACATTACACGTTAATTATGATTTATGATTAACGTCATTATGGCTTACCCATGAATAACCCATTTCGTGGTTTTGTTTTGTTTTTGTTTTTTTAACTGCAAAGGAAGAATTTTTATGTTAGATATATAATAATTGGAATATTATATAGGAAAATTTGTGTGTGTATATATATATATATATATATATATATATATATATATATACTAGATGCGACGTGTTTTTTTAGGTTAGTCCCCCCCAAAACCCACGACCTCGTTTTTTGTTTGAGATTTCGAACATGGCACACTTTCCTGTCCCTGAATACTATTAATTATTAAAGAGAGGAGTTGAATATACTATATTAGATATCCCACTGGCAGTGTTTCTCAATATGGGGGTCGCGGGAGGTGCTCGCTACGGGGGTCCCTGTGCTTAGCAAAACAATCAGCCGATATGGAAAACTGAAGTTTATTTTTCCGGTGAAAATTACTGAAATATGTAAACTCAGACATTAATTATATTTTATAACCCTTTAACGCCGACCGTTGCCTTATGGAAACATAAGCTTGCCAATCGATTTTAAGCCTTACGATTTGAATATTAGAGGTTATTTTGGCTTGAACAGGAAAATAAATTTTAAATGAAAATTCCATAATTCAAGCATGAAAGGGTCGACTCTATAGAGCGGACACCCGTACAGTCAGTTTCATTGCTTTGCTTTAATTGCAAACATTGACTAGAAGTATGAAAGCCCAATTCACATTAATTTTGAGGTTGAAAACAGAATTAAAACTTTCAGTGCTTCAGACACCAGTTCTGGATGCTCACTTTCCCGTGCTAGCCAAAATGTACACAAGTCTTCTGACGGGAATGACAACTGCAGGAGTTTCTCAAAAGAAGATTCAGTTTATCGTGTAAGTTTCCTGCAAATTCGGCAGACTCTACCGCCCTTTCATTGAACGAATTAAGTATCCACTTCTTAGCAACTTTCCATCATCACGTGGGAAATAGTTCGGAAGTTAGTTTTTGCAGTTCAAGTATGCTGCATAATTTAGGCGGGTGTGGCCGTGAATAAATTTTTTTTATATATCAAATGGGGGTCACCAGTACAAAAGGTTGAGAAACACCGGTCTAGAGCTAAGGCCGAACATTAATTAATATAAAATCTTATAATTTTTACAAGCAGATATTTTTCTTTGATTGTATAATATTTAGCAGTTATTTTATCGGTTACATCATAGGTGGATCCAGATGGGGGGGGGGGGCTTAATTGAAGCAATGTGGACATAAGCATTCAAACGTTTTACCTAATTTTAACAAGGATGTATGAGGCCTCCAAATTAATCCCCGTTGCTTCAGTTAAACCCCCTGCCCCTACCCCTCTGGATCCGCCTATGGGTTACATACTTATCCATATTTTTGGTTTGAAATATAGGATCTTTTCTTTTATAGTACCCCCAATTTCTTCTTTTCAGTTAGTAACAATTTTGACACAGGTTAAGTCGTGATATTTTCGTTAGTTTTAACGAAAATATCACCACTTAACCTAACCTAACCAATCGTCAAGGCGTACAGTTGACCTAACCGGGCATGCAATTAACCTAACCGGGCATTCAATAACCTAACTAGTTGGTTAATTTTACATTCGCATCTCATTCTAAAGTTGTAGGGCGGGATACTTTGGGATTATCGAATGCCCGGTTAGGTAACCGGTAAAACATGGTAAACCGGGATTTTCTCAATTCATTATGCACAGAATTAAATTTTGGTCTTTCTTAAATGCGGAAATTAACCAAAACTAAGATATGTAAACCTAATCTAAGTAAAAATAGAAGGTAAATTATACCCACCTACCCTGAATGAACGCAATATCTTACACAAAAATCATACGATAGCTCGTTTCGAAAAGTATACTACAATACCTTTTTCACAAGATGCTAGGTTAGGTCTCACGTTGTTAAGCAGTTAAGATATCAGTTCACTTACAGTAAAGATGGATGAAGAATTTAATTGAATAAACTTTGCATAATAGATGGTACAGAGAAGATGGAGTACATATTTCACGGGAGTGGAATATCTATCTATAAATACAAAAAACTTTGCGCGGTTTGAGCGGAGTTGAGCAGAGTAACAAATATCTCTCGCTCAGTCACCTGTTATGATTGGCTGACTCTGCGTAAAGTGCGTAAAGTGGATGGAGCTAATGTCTCTCGCTCAGTCGCCCGTTATGATTGGCTGACTCGCGTAAAGTGGGTGGAGCTAATGTCTGTCGCTCAGTCGCCCGTTATGATTGGCTGACTCGCGTAAAGTGGGGTGGAGCTAATGTCTGTCGCTCAGTCGCCTGTTAGGGTCGAATCTATCAAAATGAGCGGCGTTAAAGATCACGAAGTGATCACAAGCCCTACCCGTAGGGTAGGGAGCCGAAGGCGTGGCTTGTAATACCAAATAAAAGGAATGTCGTAAAAAACATAAAATGGTGGATCAAAATTGTTGCGCAATGGAACAGGGTTCGAAGACACCTATATTCTTTTATCTAAAATTATTATGTTCATTTATTGCTGGGCAAAAGAATACACCAACATAAAATTTTGTGATCATGAACTTGGCATTGCACTATCCTAATCTACCGGTAACCTAAATTAATCTAACCTTACTTACCTAAACTACCTACCTAACCTAATTAACCTAAATAACCTAACCTAACCTCAACTTACCTACCTAACCTAAATTAACCTAAATCAACCTAACTTAAATCAATCTAACCTAACCTCCACTTACCTACCTAACCTAACCTAAATTAACCTAATGAACCTAACCTAGCCTAACTCATAATTACATCCTTTCAGGTCTGCGCTGATACAATAGTGAAAACCTTTGTGAAATACTAAACTAGTCGGATACGTTTAGTTTACTTTCTATTTTAAGTTAAGGTTAATATAAACTTAGTTTTGGTTAATCTCCACATTTAACAAAGGTCAAATTGAATTGTGTAAAACGACCTAAACTTTTTAATTTTTTTTTATGCAGGAAGAAGGGGCCAAGGGCGAATGCCCGCAAAAGCGCCCCTCCCCCCTCATAGAAGAAGAAGAGGGCCATATATATATATATATATATATATATATATAGAGAGAGAGAGAGAGAGAGAGAGAGGAGAGAGAGTCAACAGTAAATGAAATAGGAGATCCGTAAATCTTGATTTCGGCTCTCTCTTATACAAAAGGGGGCAGATTTTTTCGGGGGTTCGCCCCTTGGTTCCTCCCTCGTACATTGAAAAAAAATTTTGATAAAGCACTTCCTAAAAGTCAACATAGAATTTATCCCACAAAACATCACAAATGATACTAACAAAAATAATAGAAATCATAACCCATTCCCCGCTTCCTTCTCATGTTTTGAAAACAACTCGTCGCTACGAACAAATGACAACCATCATTTAGTCTCTTATGAATAACAAATAACTCGTCCATAATGGGGAACTTACTCGGATGGACCACATATTTTGACTCTTGACGCGGATTTGTTGTCAAGGGAAAGATCCTTCTTCTTTCGAAATAGTTTTTATGGTCTTCTCATGCAGGCTCCATTTGTCCTTCTCAGATTCATATATATATATATATATATATGTGTGGGCTACGTCGTGGTCAATGTCGTAACACCGCTTCCCGGAGATCAGCGAAGTTAAGCGACATTGGGTCTGGGTAGTAGTTGGATGGGAGACCGTCCTCTGCGCCCAGATTATGTAGCGACCCGTGGTTCGGATCCCACGTAAAGCTGTAGATCTCCTCCGTCATATGATCTTAGATGTTGCGAAGGAGGTTAAACAACCCCAATAAAATATATATGTGTGTGTGTATATATATATATATACAGGGCGTCCCAAAAAAATGTATACACACTTTAAATAATTATAAAGGCAGTGTTTATTAAAATACATTTCATTTTCAAAATGTAATAGAATCTACAGACATTATTTAATTGTTTTGTCAACGCCTGTTTTCAAACTGACGTCCGTTCTGGTCCAGGCACTGCTGATAACGCGAAGCAATGGAATCGCAAACATCACGAAACATTTCGTTTGGTATTTGTGTGCATTCTCGTTCAATGGCTGCTCTCAATTCAGCGACTGTTGCAGGTTTATAGCGTAGACCTTGTCTTTTAAGTATCCCCATAAAAAAAGTCTAGTGGTGTGAGGTCTGGTGAACGCGGAGGGTATTCTACGAAACCCCTTCGTCCAATCCACATCCACATCGTGCCAAAGTACCACTCGCAATACTCCACTCTTCGGTCCGGATCATCATCATCATCTTCATTAATAGCATGGACTAATCTTGGAATGTAACTTTTCCATTGACAGCGCTTCAAAATGCGTTGGACAGACGATTCTGAAATTCCTACCTCACGACTCGCTTGCCGCACAGATTTTCTTGGACTTTGGTGATACGTTTCCAGTACTCTTTCTTGCTTTGTGGGGCTTGTCGATGTCCGTGGTCTTCCGGAACGCTTCTTGTGGACATTCTGAACAGTTCCATCGGCTTCAAACTTATCTCTAATTCGAGTGATGGTAAGTCGCGTTGGTGGATCTGTTTGAAACTCCCTCCTAAACTGTCTTTGCACTTCAACTGCGTTTTCACACTTCCAGTAGCATTTTAGAATGAATTTCCTTTGTTCAAAGCTTAGTCTGACTGCCATTATTAATTCTAATGGGTTTAACTTGGAAAGAAAGAAAAAACATCAATTGAGCTATCAGCTGTTAAAGTGTGTATACATTTTTTGGGACGCCCTGTATATACAGTATATATTGATTTATATATTTATATATTTATTGATAATAAGTATTACATAGTAATAATAAATTCCAGTACATAAAAAAACGTAAGAACAATTAACGGGAAATACGAAACTCCATTTATGGACTTACACTATTCTGATAGACATTTATAAGGTTTCTTTTAAGTGATACATTACATATGAGGCCCTCCCAGGAACAACTGGCTAAACGACAAATGTAAAAAAACTACAAAAAACGCAGTTAAAAATTGTAATAATTTAAAAATGGAATAACTTTTTAACTTTTGAAGATATTTCGTCACTTTATAAAGCGTTTTCTGTTTTTTTTTAAACTTTTGGCGCTTAGCGACTTCTTCCTCGGAGGTCCTCATATAGTATACTATAAAAACATTATGGTACATCAGCATATTTAGAGCATAGTTTAATAATAATAATAATAATAATGATAATAGTTTATACATATACACACATACATAAGAGTACATTTAATGAAACATTTATTCTATATAAAAATAGAAGGAATTGTGTCTTATTATCGTGAACCACCCTGTAACGCGAGTGCGTAAGCTAAGTTAACCCTATTATAAGCCTTGGTTAATCTTGGTATAGCTTACGCCCGAATTGTTCATTCTGACGAAGCTTGTCACTCCACCTTAGACCTAGAGTTTAACGTGGAATCCGAACTACGCCCCACCATCAGCCCAGCGTCTTAACCACTAGGCTACCCAGGGTACTCATTTATCTACCAACCAATTTTTATCGTGTGGATGGGTGAACAGCTGGGTTTGCCGCGCGCCGTCTACCGTCACCGGGTCTGGATCCCGGAGCCGATGGATTCGTAATCAGCGACGCTAACCACTACACCACCGAGGCCATTCGCGATCTATCTTTTATCATATGACTAATAGCGTTTAGCGAATGAATTGGCTGAAAGACGAAAACACGGACAGTAAGCAAAACGGGGGCTTGATGAGGGGGTGGGGGGAGAATAATCACGCGCGAATGATGCGTATCCGCCATAAAAACAGATGTGTACGTACATATATTAATATAATATTCATATATCGGCCCGTGCGTTCGCGCGTGCGTTCGCGCTCGTTCTCGCTAGCGATGAAATACCAACCATCCTCCAAACACTGAAATCTGAAGGGAGGACTTCTCATTCAGACATTGGTAGGGGACTCAGGCGTGAGGAATCTAGACCTCATTCAAAAATATTAGTTTCAGTATCATAGGATACGCCATCGCGTTAAGACACGCGCGTTAGAGCAGCGCAGCAGCAGCTTCTTAGCTCCAGTCAAGGATTCGGTTTCAATAAACGCTGAATAGTTCGCAATTTCGTTTCGTGTCAAAAGACATTACTCAAAAATTTTTTTTTTTTAGGTAATTAATAATATTATTATTTTTTCATCAATATAATGAAGGTGGAAAATATAAACTTGGATCACAATCAATATGTAAGTACAGGAATTAATATATTTATATATATATAATATATATATGGATTTTTTTTTTATGAAAGCCAAATGATAATTCTCAGCTACAGACAACAGTAATAATACTTTACTTAATTATTATTATTATTATAATTAATATATAATAATAATAATAATAATAGGCTTTTAACCATTTTATGACTTAAGGTCGAAAAGGTGACCATAAAATTCACGCGATTTTAGTGCTTATGGTAAAAGGTGTAAAAGGTAAAAATCCTTTTGAATTTAAACATAAATTATGTATGACAGTTAATTGGATATATATATATATATATATATATATATATATGACCTTCGTGAAATGAGGAATCATCGCACGGAACATTTGAAAGGTCGAAAGATATATATATATATAACCCCAGCAGGATTCGAACCGGCATCTCTTGAGTAGTACAAATGATTTAGTAAAAAAGAACACCTCTGGACACGAAAGCGCTGTGTGTTCCCTCGGGTACTGAAATATCCAAGTGGTAATAATTTATAGTCTGTCGTAGCGGGGGGTAGCATCCTCGCATTGTACTCAAGAGGTGCTGGGTTCGAATGCTCGTGGAAGCATTTTTACATAATGCAGAATCGTGGTGTGTGTGCTCATAGATGGTATTCCGTATATATTAACCCCATAGTACCGCATGAGTAACCCCCATGGGTATAAATTCGACTATTTTAAATTTACGAAAGGTATCGACCATGGGTCTACATATATTACCGTAACTTCTCATGCAAAAACGGTAAATTCAACATACAGATATGGTGTAATGTCACTGTAAAGGGACTTTGTGGCCACTCTGTAATAAATTTATAGTGCTTCGAGGGTCCTTAAATTGAACAATATATATATATATATATATATGTGTGTGTGTGTGTTTTATTTTTAGTCTCCGATTATAATTACCCAGATTTTTTTGGCTTAAAATAAAGTCTCCCCCCCCCCCACACCCCGCTTCTCATTTTTCCATATAAGAAAACTATAAGTAGTATAGGGCGCATAGGGTTTCCAGGTGTGGCGTTGCTGAATACGATATCCTATTATAAACTCTAACTGGATACAACCATTGTTACTTTATATGGAACTTTATACGCGTAATTTTATGCGTAACTTTATACGCGTTACTTTATGCGTAACATTATCGAATTTCAGATAAGTTACAACGAAAAAATGGCAATTTGGCATTACCCACAAAAATGGGGGAGAATAATTCGAAGTTATCAACTAAAGTGGCATTCGTCGAAAAGGAACAAGACAAAATATGGGAAGGTTAGTTTTGGGTATTATATGTTGATTGTGGGTAGTAACAGTAGTTGGATGGAGGAATGGTTCTCCACGTTTAGATGATGTAGCGACCCGTGGCTCGGACGTAGGCTTATATATAAGGCCTATCTCTATATTTAGGCATTTTATTTTTAAGTTTTATTAAATACTAAATCTGTTCTTGGTAAATAATTCTGATAGACTTTTAAAAGGTTTTTTTAAGTGATAGACTACATATGAGGCCCTCCCAGGAAGAACTGGCTAAACGACAAACGTAAAAAAACTCCAAAAAACGCAGTTAAAAATTGTAATAATTTAAAAGTAGAATAACTTTTTAACTTTTGAAGCTATTTCGTCGACTTTATAAAGCGTTTTCTTGTGTTTTTTACTGTTGTCGTTTAGCGACTTCTTCCTCGGAGGTCCTCATATAGTATACTATAAAATAATTATGGTACATCAGCATATTTAGAGCATAGTTTAATTTCTAAAAATCTGTTATCCTGCATGAGTGGGCTCGTGGTAAAATTGTTGGGTTCACCAGCATACGAATGATTGGTGAAAGGATTGGTTTTTTTGGTTGCATGGTACTTTTATATTTGTGAATTTTAAGATATACTTCCGTAATTATGAATTTCAAAAGAAAATATTATTAAGTAAATTGACATAGATACTTATTAAATATTCTGATGTACAGGGTGGTCCATAAGTCCAAATCAGTATTAATTAAAGCGAAAATACAATAAGTTTAGAAATACTTATTGATTATTCAAAGTGCAAAATATAACCATCACAAATATTCTTTCCTTTTCTTTTTTAAATCCGCTAGATGGATTTTCGCTTTAATTATAACCGATTTGGGATTTATGGGCCACCCTGTAATTTTTATAATTTATTAATTTTTTTTATACTTTAATTTTTATAATTTCTTTTCGTTTCTCCAAAAAGATAATGTTATTTTTTAAATTAGCGGATAAAAACTACAGTTGTAAAATATATTTTTATTTAAAATTTTACAGTTCATAAAACTGAAAAGACACCAATTATTTTTTTTCATTTTAGATCTTATTGGAGAAGAAGTGAGTTGGAATGGTGAGTAACAATTTTTCATTTTAGATTTAATACTATTGTGATAATTATTGTAAATAATCGTGGTTTTCTGTGGGTCCCATAAGTCCACGAACTTAGGCCTAGGCCTATGTTCCTTTATAGCCTGCTTGGGTTTGCTACAATCAGAAGAGAAATTGTTCGCAAACAAACTATCACAGAAAATAAACTAATCCATTTTTTATTGGAGCATTTCAGGCCAAGGCCTATGTTCCTATAGCTTGCCTGGGTTCGCTATGGTCAGAATAGAGACTGTTTGCGAACAAAATATCACAGAAGATAAACCATCCATTTTTTATTGGAGCATTTTGGACTATTGATAAGTTGTTCATTGGGGAACTCAGACATGGACTGTCTCAAGCCAGTCTGAGAAATGAGGAAGGGGCGCAGTGACGAGCCCCCTGCGCAAAATGTATTAGTTTCGACTCACTTTTTTAAAAGGGACTTATTTTTCCCGGTAGGTGGCGGTACCACCGTCTCAGCGCCCTCTGTTGGACAAAGAATGTTAAAGTATCAACCAACCAACTAGTCTGTAAGCCTGTAAGGTGTATGATGAACGTTTGACAACATGCTTTATAAATGCTATGTTTATATTTTAAAGGGCTTGATAGGCCTAACGTAGTGAATCGACAAGAGGTGAATTTAGTAGACCTTACGTTTATGTCGTATGTGAATTAGTTATAATAATATACAGTATATTACCAGCCCAATTAATTGTTGCGATGAAGTATAAGCTTTTGTTTGGTAAGATTCCTTCTTGCGTGAATTATTAGATACGAATGATATGAACAAAGGTAGGCCCATATTTTAACAACTAATTAGATTAAACCCCTCACGTTCGATGAAAAATGTTTTGGCATTTATGCCAGGTCTACAAGACTAAGTAATGCAAGTAATGATTTTGCGCCGATTTGCAGCTTGTAGTTTTGTAAACTCTACCATTAGACCTAATTGTTAGTCTATAGGCTGACCTAGATGGTCAGCCTATAGATTATTATCGATAATGGAATGTAGTAGAGAATGTATGCCATGCTATTTTTAATTTTTTGAAATTTAAATGTGCACACTTAGATATGGCCTATAGAAAATGTATAGGTCTAACTAATATAGGCTAATACAAGCCTGGCTGTCTTATGTAGGGAGTTAATAGTTATTCGAGGCACTTTGCTAGTGGTATTTCAAAGGTATGTTAACGTAGGATAAATCCTGTAAGCCTGTCATCTTTTCAAAGTTTTCACGTGTAGGCTTACACCTTCCCGGTCAGGTCATACAAACTAACAAAGGTCCGAAAGCGTATGCAATAGGCTTTATACTTTTATTCAAGTGGATAGATAGTCTTGGAACATTTAGCTAGTTTCACTCGTTTTTACACTATAATTCAAGTAATTTCACTTTTTTACAATAAAATTAACTTTTCTTTTTTAAAATTTTGTCTCTTATTGCGAAAACTTCCTACTGGAATAGCTTACAACCTAAACTTCAAGACAAAAATAGGATACACATAAAATTAGCACTTGTGAAGACTTAAATATGCTTAAATTTTCTTTTAAAAGAATGTGTACATATATAAGCGAAAATTATACGAGGGGTCGCGCGTCGTAAGGTACCTAAGCGCCACCACAGGTGAAAACGTGTTTTTGATGGATATCACTATTTTCACCCTCCCTCTATCGCGTGGTTTGGGTTATAATGACCTTACGACACTAGAAGTATAGTTGAAAACCTTATGAAGCGAACTACTTTTTTCACCTCTATCGCCAGCCAAAAGTTCACCCAAAGTTCGGCATAATAAGAAAATCAAAAAATTAAAAAATATATATAAAAAATATGAAAATCTATTCCAAAAACTCAACATCTTCATTAGCATACTTAGAACTCTAATTTAGCCAAAAATGAACGTTCTAGCTCAATTAATAACAGAGATACTATTGCGAGAATATTGCTGAACTTTGGAGGCGATTTCTGGCGAATTTTAATTTTGGCGCTTAGGTACCTTAAGACGCGGGACCCTCATATACAGTATATTTACAAAACAAAACCGTCTTTGATAATTTAATTAAAGGTGCGTAAGTAGATAATGGGGCGTCCATAAGTGATGTCCGCTTTTAGGGGAGGGGCCTGTAATTTTGTGACCTTTTGTGACAGACGGAAGGGGGGTCTAAAATTTTTGTGACGTCACAAATTTTTTTTGCGTTATGTTGACATTTTGAAAAGTTTAATATAAAAACTAAAATATTGATAGGATTCTTTTTGTCGACTAGTGTAATATTATGTAGCTGAAAACCAAATTCTCACACATCTGGCTGCTTGCATTGGTGGCTATTAAGAAAAAAGCTACTATTTGAATGAATTTTTAAATGTTATTTCACTTTTTTTTTTACAATTTTACATATAGTTTGTGACCGTGACATGGGGAGGGGGTTAAAAATTTTGTGACCATATGTGACAAAGGGGGGGGGGGGGTTAAAATTTGAAATTTTGCATAACTTCATTTATGGACGATCTCTAAATATTGAAATAAATCTGAACGTACGATGGGCTTATTATAACGTGTAGACCTGCATTGGACCTGTAGGTTTATTTCCATTCAAACAGACTGTACAGGGTGTCCCAGAATTAACTATATATTTCAATGAAATCGGACAAATTTTTAAAAAAACACACTTTTATCTATGTTTATCATGTTTAATGTGTTAAAAATGTATAAATTTCTAAATTTTTTTCATAATTTTATTTTCATAATTTTTTCATTATCTGGTCCAATGAAAGACCGTCTGAAGTCATAGAATGGCAGAGACTCTCCAAAAGTTAACGTGTGGCTTGGAATGACCAAATCCAAAATTTATGGCCCATTCTTCTTTGCGGAAGCAACTTAACAGGTACCGTCTACCTTGATATGCTTCAGCAGTTTCTCGAACCACAGCTTCTTGATGATGGCATTCTTGATAATGTTGTGTTTCAACAAGATGGAGCACCATGTCATTATGCTCTAATTGTTCGAGAATACCTCAACAGACGCCTTCCGAATCGGTGGATTGGACGTGGAGGACCTCGACCTTGGCCTCCGCGTTCTCCGGATTTGACACCCCTGGATTTCTTTGCATGGGGTTTCATAAAAACAAAGGTTTATCGCCAAAAGATCAATAGTTTAGCTGAACTTAAAGAACGCATCCAGTTGGCAGTGCGGGAGATAACACCTGAAATGCTTCAAAATGTGTTTCGCAGCGCTGAGGATAGATTTGAAATTTGCAGAGATACAGACGGTGCACATGTTGAAACTTCTCAATAAAGTTTTGACTTATGATTTATAAATCTATTTGTTTTTGTATCATAACTTAGTAATAAACACAAAATTATGTCAGTTTTTATTAAATTTGTCCGATTTCATTGAAATAGATAGTTAATTCTGGGACACCCTGTATTATAAATTCATTCTATCTATACCTAATCCATCAGACATGACGGCTGGAGAAAAAACCAAAAGAAGCATTCTGAACACTGTAAAAATATGCAGCGTTTTAGGCTTCCTGTACTTCTTTGTATGTTCCCTTGACCTCTTATCTTCATCCTTCAGGCTAATCTCAGGAAAGTCCACAGGTAAGGCCATTAAAGAGAAAGAAAGTGAAAGGCTTCAGTATATAAGGAAATTCAGACGGAAATCCCAATTTTTATAATGTTTTCGGGAAAGAATTTCAAAGTTATCAAGGATATCTTAAAAAAAAAAAAAGCCCCAAAACAAATGTTCATGATCGATATAGACAAGTTTTTAAGGCTTTTGGTACAAATTTAGTTTGTATAGTGGTAACGTAGCCTTATTTTTATTGATAGTGTAGCTATAAAGTTTGTGTATACAAAAATTTTAATTAACGCTTTACTGCCGAGAGGGACGAAATGGTAACGTTTCAAATCCCCCCATTCATAACAACCCTACAAAAATTTCCGGCGGTAAAGGGTTAATAAGAGCTTATAAGTTTAAAATATATTGGTTCTAAATTAAGACTAGTACGTTTAGACCCGAAAAATGAATTAAAATTTACTTTATAATCTGACTTATCAAAGATAATGTAGATTAACTCGCATTATCACCAAATGAACTGCAAAAAGTGGGTCATAGAATTACATAGGCTGATACGCCATGAAAGCTCAATATTGTGACGTAATATTAACCCGTTTGCTGCGCAACCTGTAATATCACGTGCTCTCGCTTCTGACCATTTCTGCGGAACCCCGTAAAAACACGGGTTTTAACTTTAAACTGAGATATCTCTTTGCGTAGCCCTGTTTTTGGCTCGACTCGTAGCTGGGCGCTCGCGCAATTAACGGATTAATTGAAATTACATTTTGAATGGTTCAAATTTTGTACACCTTTCCACGGTACTTTTTCGTTGTACCCCCCGCGATTTCTTCTTTCCCGGTTAGGAGGGCAACCATACGCCCTTGACAATTAGTTGGGTTAATTCGTGATATTTTCGTTAAAACTAACGAATATTTTAACGAAAATATCACTACTTAACCTAACCCCAATTGTCAAGGGCGTACAGTTGACCTAACCAGGAAAGAAGAAATTGCCGGTAAACGGAAAAGTACCCTTTCAACTGATAACAGTTCATTGCTCAATACCAGAAATTGTGAAGTTTGATTGTTTTGTAATGTTGATCTTCAATCTTGTGTAATGACTTTTAAAAATTATGAGCGGGATTTGTATGAAAAAAGTTTTTCCTGAATAAACACAGTTGTAGTATCTCTTTTGGTACTGTAAACAGAGTGACTTTGGACAAAATCAGAGTAAAAATTGTTGCTATTAACCTCTTAACGCCTGAAGTTTTTGTAGGGTTAAGTTATGGGTGCGTGTATGGGAAACGGTACAAATTCAACCCAGTGGTTCAAAGAGGTTAAATAAAACTAGATTTTGTCCGAAGTCACCCCGTTCCAGGTCACCCCGTTTTACGGTAGCAAGAATATTTAAAAAAAATCATAGGGTCCATTAATTGGAGATTTTACTTGTACGAGTATGTATGCGAATAAAATGTATACTACTCATTCGAATGAATGCGTGTAGTTAATCTCCTCCCACTTTCCTCCTCCTCCTCCAGGAGCTGTAATGAACAACGAATTTGTGAGCAATCCCATCGTCGGATTAATGATTGGCATCCTCGTCACTGTCCTCGTGCAGTCGTCCTCCACGTCAACTTCCATTATGTATCAATGGTGGCATCTGGCAGTGAGTTCAAGCCTATTTGTATGCAGTACACTTAAAATTATTATTAGGACTTTTTAGCCAACAGGTTCGTCTAATGATGGGTGAATAGGCCTAAGTTTTGTATAGATTACGTTACATATGGATTAGGTCAAGGTCAGACTGGAACAGTGCCAAGTGTCCTTACTACCTGTCGATAGTGTGGACCTATCATTTCCGGTGATTACAGCTCAAATAAAGTAAGATTTGATTGTTTTGTAATCTATGAACGAAAGTGGACATAGTTGCAGTCCCTTTGTGGAGAAAATACTGTTACTTTTAATTAAAATATTAAATTAACCCACAAATTACTTAATTCAGAGAAGGGTTCACTCGCTGGTGGCACATTTTAAACTTAATATTTTTCTTTACAGTCTGCGTTAGTTTTAAAAGTCTCTCTCAGGTTACTAAAACAGTTTTTTGATGTTTCAGTTTTGAACGTTCACGAAGCCATTCCTATGATTATGGGGTCCAATATCGGTACTTCGGTTACAAATACGATAGTCTCTTTAACTCAGGTAATATATATGTATAATTTATTCTTTTCTAATTTGGTAGGTTTTATTTGAAAAAGACTTTAATACATTTTTCAAATAGTCTAGATCAGTGCTTTTGAAACTGGTGAATGGTTCACCCAATGGTGAACGAAATTTTAGTTGGGGTGAATGAAACTCGAGGGGTGAATGAAGGTTGAATGAAGCAACAAGGGTGAATACAGAGAAAGGGAATTGGAAAAGTACCAAATCTGAAGGAGGTAAAGTCGGGGGTGTATGAAATTTTGTGATAATGACTCAAGGGTGAACGGCATTGAGAAAGTTTCGGAAGCATTGGTCTAGATTTGACTGAAACTAGAAATAATATGAAGAAGGAAGGAAAATAATTGGCATTTTGCCTTTTGTTTTACCTCCGTGACCTTTCTTTACTTTTGACAAATGACCTCGTAGGATTGGAAGAGTTTCTCTCAGTTCTGTGGGAGGTAATGGCGTTCCTTCGCTATATCATCTTTTTTTACATTTTTTTTAAGGGGGCTTGTTAATGTCTTATCGGGGTTGGGAGACTTCGGGATTCGGACCCAGAAATTGCACTTGATAGAATTTGAGGGTTTCTCTCCGCCACGGGGTCACGTTGTGGCCGATGTCGTAACGCCGCTTCCCGTCGATCAGCGAAGTAGTTAATCGACACTGGGTCTGGATAGTAGTTGGATAAGAGACCGTCATATACGTCCAGATTATGTAGTGACTCGTGGTTCGAATCCCACGCGAAAAACTGCGTAGGTCTCCTCCGTGATATGACCTTAGATACTACGAAGGTGGTTAAACAACCCCTTCAAACAAAATTTATTCGCTACGACAGCAGATATTTCCGGGGCTCACGCGAGACTTTTATCTCCTTTCTATTTCTGTCTGTCTCTCTCAATTTTTTCCTCTTTCTCCTTCACCGTCAGCGTTAACAAATTGTTTCAAAATTGGTAACAAAAAAAATTCATGGAGAAGGTGCAACGCGAGTTTAAATTACATTTGCATATATCAAATCCAAATTTAACCACAAACATTTCTAAATTTACTAATTCCAAATTTGTAATATTTGGCTAATTTTCCTTTCGTTGAAAATCGGGAAGAAAATGTGGCGACAATAAATAAGATAATAGCAAAGTTTGAGCATTTTTTTCCTTAAAAGGTTGGAGACCGCGAGCAATTTCGACGAGCTTTTGCTGGGGCGACAGTTCACGACATGTTCAATTGGTTGAGTGTCATTGTACTACTGTCCATTGAGGTCCTAACTGGTAAGTGACATAGTTGTTGATAGTATATTCTTGCCATATACCCGACCAGAGCTCACGGTTCAGTGGGTAGCAATAATAATTTAGTGAGGAGAGTCGGAAATTGGCACAGCGCTCAGGCCAGCTAATGCGTCCAGTTGCTCCGACTCGTGTATTATCATCGGGATTCGAACCGCCCACCTCTCGGTGCCTTCACCTCGCTTATAGGGAAATTGTGTTACTCGCTGAGCTACGAACGCTGGCGGCTCAGTGATTTTCCCTACAAGCGAAGTGAATACACTGAGATTCGGTGTTCGAATCCCGATGGTAGTGGTTAATAATCCAGGAAGTAGCATAATGGACCATATTAGTCTGGTCTGAGCGCTGTGCCAGTTTGTAGCTCTCCTGACTGATTGTCACGGGCTCGTAAGAGGAATGCCTGTCTTAAGATAGTTGATCTTAAAAACAGAATTGGATTATTTCATATTTTAATCGCCTACAAATTGTCGAATATATTAATGTATTGCACGAATAGATAGATGGCTAATAGAACCATTTTCGTAGATTTAATTAAACCACTAAAATTATGTTGATTGAGTAGTTCAGTTGTCAAAATATGCTTTTGGGGGAAAAATTTTATTTATCTTCATTTTGATTTCAGGAATGTTGGAAAAATTGACGGACACTATCGTTAATTCTTTCTCAAATGGCAATGGAATGAAAATAGAGATTCTCGACGTAGTTACCGAACCTTTTACGAACCTAATCGTTCAGGTAAGTGACATTACGCTATTGTACGAAATATCATGAAGTAAACAGACTCTTTCGGTTTATCCGTGAAATTGGTAATTATCGTATCTGTTCACATTTTTAAAATTGTTACAGACCGGGTGTGTATAAAATAAAGCGAGTGAAGAGAGAGAACCAGTTCAAATCAGATTTTTCTCGAGTTACTTTATACACACCCTGTATTATATTTTATGGAAGAAGAAATTCGTAATTTTTAAATAAAGGTCAAAGAATACCTTAAAAATGAAAAGTAGTTTTAGGTCGTATATACATGACACCATACTGTGTGCGCGCGCGCAGACAACTGGGTATAAGTGAGGTAGTGTGATAATTCACTGTAGTGGGGTAATTTTTTGTGAGGTAACATTTTTGGTACCGCGGAACATTAAAAACATTATATAAAATTAATATGATTAGATTAGCGAGTACCTCTCTATTTAATGCTTAACCCCGTTCGAGCCCTCGGTTATAAGTTGGTATCTTGCTTAGTCGGAGATGCGCGTGCGTGCGCGCGCTGGCTCAACAAATCCATAAAATAATTTGGAAATACTGCGTAAACAGAAATTACTCGAAGGCTATTTTCATTTTTACAAACGCTTAAGCCAATCCTGAATAGCTTGTTTCGCCTTTGGCCCCTCCTTCCTGCATAGCTTGTTTCGCTCTTGGCCCCTCCTTCCCGTATAAAAAATAGATTTATGATGATAAACAAAAAAGTAAATATAATTGAAAAATTTAGCGACGTGGCCACATTGGTGGCGACGACAGTCTCAGAAATGGCTTTTTATGCTCATTTAACTGAACAAGTTGGTTGTACGATGGTATATAGTAGGCAAAAATTGGTTTCTTTTCAATTTAGTTACGGTTTGGGCTATCAATTACTGTAAGCTACGGTAAAGTGTGTAGCTCTCAGTTCAAGAATTCTTAATGTCGATGTCGCGAAGTAGAAAGGAAAAGAAATTAGACCTTATTTATACTCATTTCGTAGTCTTGAAAATAGTCTATTCTATAATTCCTCCATTTTTTACAGCTTGATTCTCAAATCCTGCAATGTTGGGGTATGGGTTTTATGCTGGAGAAGACCTCTATGATAAAACATTACTGCAACTACTTGGAAACGAACGATACGGGTTCGCCTTTCCTGACCACCATTCTTCCTGAGAACGCGACCGCAGTGCCGGCCAAGTGCCAAGAAAAGGAGGAAATCGGAGAGTCTCATAGTTGCAATTTTTTGTTCTACGAGACTAGTATGAGTGACGGCACTATTGGCATCGTTCTTCTATTGTTCTCTCACCATCCTCTGTACATCTTTGATCTGCATCGTTAAGCTTTTGAACTCTATGTTAAAGGTTTGTTCCATTCACCACCGTTGATCAGTTAATCGTGTTCGAAGGTTAACGCTTCTCCGCTCGGAGGTCTCTTCCGAGACTGAATAAAATCGTTAATATCTATAGTTAGTTACTGATGAAACAACCTCGTAAATAAATTTGCCGTAGTATTAGGCCGACCGCGGGCAGGATCGTCTTACGGCTGATGACTCGGGTCGTGACGACTCGAGTCGCGCGTAATTTTACATTGACAGAATGGGAACTCCGCGCGACTGCGATTTGATTCTAGGGAATCGCGTCGTGGTCGCTGCAGTGTGCGGGGCTCCCATTCTGTCAATGTAAAATTACACGCGATTCGAGTCGTCACGACCCGAGTCGTCAGTCGAAAGACGATCATGTGTGTGGTCGGCCTTAGTAGCCTCAAATTGAAAATGTGTAGTTGTATTAACGGACCGTGTATTGTCTTCTACAGGGTGTCCCCAAAAAACTACTCTTTATAGCATCATATATTATATATATATCTATATATATATATATTATATTATATATATAGTAGTTTTTTGGGACACCCTGTATATAATACCACCCTATTTGAGTTAATCTTCATTCATTTACTGATAACGGAAGGTGAGATTTCCTTACTAGTTTTATACAAGCATTATAATACACACTTCAAATCTGAGAAACGAGTGTATGTACGTATGCATGTATGAACGAGTATTCGTGTACGCGTGTATACTTCCTGTCGGAATATTAATCTGTAAACAATGTCTGCACCGAATAAATATATATATAATATATTGCATCGAAGACTGGATGAGAGCTGAACTTCCTAATGGCACTCATCGGAATCTATTTTCAGGAAGCATCGCCACAGTCATTCAGAAGGTGATCAACTCTGATATTCCATACGTACCTTGGCTTACGGGATACGTCGCCATCGTTATTGGGGCTCTTCTCACATTTGTCGTTCAGTCGTCGTCAGTATTTACATCCACACTCACACCTTTGATTGGTAAGAAACCTAATTAAGAACCTACGTTAGTAATAAAACCCACGTTAGTAATAAAACCCACAATTTTAAAAATGGGTTAAACTCGTTCCATTTTTCTCAGTCAAATTACTAATTAATTATTCCAAAAAGGTCCTGACGTATGACCATGACGTATGATCGAATAGGCGACCATAAAATTTACGCGACTTTAGTCCTTATGGTAAAAAGTAATAAAGGTAAAAATGTTTTAAATATAAATCCGGCGCTGAGTATACGGTGCACGGTGCTTATTTTGGTGTTGCGAACCGTTTCACTACGAACCGATATTGTCCTCTCCATCATCCCGTGTTGAACAGAATCTGATACACACCCTCTATCTCATTTTAAAACAAATGCCCTTTACTCGGATAATTTTGCTTGGCTTTTATAAATACTAGCTAAAGTGGGCCCTATAGGCCCATTTAGCTAGACCTGCGGTGCTGGAGCCTTCAGCCTTAGTAATTCGTCGGCAGCAGGCCCCCCAACTACTGGGGAGGCAATAGTTTTCAGTCAAAAGAACGCAGCCATGAAAATTTTAAGCTTCACAAATCTTGATACAATGGGTTCGAATGTGAAGCTTAAGATTTTCATTGCTGCGTTCTTTTCTATAGTTTTATTGACCGAATAATTGAACCCTCAGCAATTGGGGCGGTCAATTATTCGGTCAATAAAACTATAGAAAAGAACGCAGCAATGAAAATCTTAAGCTTCACATTCGAAGTCATGGTATCAAGCAATGAAAATCTTAACGCGCGAGAGTAAAAAAGTTGAAACAAAGCAAAGCGCATTTATTTCTATGTTCAGAATCGCTTAATAGTAAATGTATACCTTATTTATACTCGTAATATAGATTAGTATTGTGTAACTCTCATTATTTCATGAATGAGAGTTTCTAAATGTATATTTTAGTTCGAGTGACGTAGGCTACTTCAGTAACTCCCGTAAATAGTTTAGAGTGATCAGCGGACTTTAAATGGATATTTTCCAAAATTATGATCATAAACTATATCAGATTATTATTTATCCGACTTGGCTAACCTCGATAGACCCGAGTGGCTCCATGTTTTCCAAATGTAATGTAATATATATACCGTTACAATCTTTGTCCATATTTTCTTCTCTCTCGTGAGGAAATTGCAAACTCTGAAGGAGTTTATTACGGCTGTTGTACTCATTAAACGAAGACTCGGAGTCGCCATTTTGAAATGAAGATCCCATTCTTGGTTTGCGTTTTGCTCAAAGATAAAAATACTTACAGGTATCGGGATGATCTCCGTGGAGAGAGCTTATCCACTGACCTTAGGTTCTAATCTTGGTACAACCACAACTGCCCTGTTAGCCGCAATGGCGGCCGTTGGAGATAAAAGTGATTCCATTCAGGTACGAGACTTTTTGTATTGTGTACACTTTTAAAAAAGATGCAGTTTCATTATTTTTAGTTCTACGAACTAAAACAAAGCTTCGAAGTAAATGGCCTCCAAATGTGTGTGTGTGTGTGTGTGTGTGTGTGTATGTATGTGTGTATGGTATATGATTTATATATATTTGCGACTACAAAAAAAAATTCGCCGAAAAATATTTCGAAAAACTAAGCTCCGAAGTTAATTAGCACTGTGCATGTCCTTTTCTGAATTCACTTATTTTTGGCGAACTTATTTCTGAAACTTTACAATACTTTTTTTAAGAAGAGTTTTGCGTAGCCACTGTAAAACCAAAACGGAAGGGGTAACTGGGCCCAATAAGTTTAAGGTAAATTTCGTTATTTTTTCCATACATTTTAGGTACCTATACATAGGAAAAAATTCATACTGTTATATAACGAAATTTACCTTAAACTTAGTAGGCCCCAGTTACCCCTGCAGGTGCCCAGTTATCCTATCTTACGGTATGTAGTATATTGTTTGGTGTGGGTTTTTTTAACTTCCTTCGCGTGGTTGTTTTTAACTATTTCGCAACATCTAAGGTCATATGACGCGAGGAACCTACAGCTTAAATTACGCAGGATCCGAACCACGGGTCGGTACATAGTCTGGACGCGGAGGACAGTCTCTCATCGAACTATTACTATTGAGACCCAATGTCGTTTAACTTCGCTTATCGACGGGAAATGGTGTTACGACATTTGGCCTCTGCGTTTCCCGTAAATGTTGATAATACATTCAAAAGATGTTTTGTAAAACTGTTTCTTTGGGAAAAGGACTATTTCACGATAGGACATTTTGAACTAACTGGAATTTAGTTTTCAAATGGGCTTTGTTTGTAGTTACATCAAAGATCTTATTTCATACCTAGAAAGTTAAAAAAAATTGAGCTTTTTTATAGGTTATTAACGCTCATTATAGGTAAATCATTAACATTTTAAGTTATGCGAGTAACTAAAGACCATTTTTTAAATCTTTTTTGCAGATTGCTCTTGTCCACAGTTTCTTCAATATCTTCGGGATTCTTCTCTTTTATCCTGTTCCATTCATGAGATGGCCAATTCCTCTATGCAAAGGATTGGGAAATATAACTGCCGATTATCGTTGGTTCGCAATATTTTATCTTATTACGATGTTCTTTGTTCTTCCTGGATCTGTATTTGCTCTATCTTTGGGTAAGTCTATCGTTGTGAAAGTTGTAGCGTTGAAATAAAAATGGGCACTTAACTCATAGACGTGGTAGTTTTGTAAGCCTATTGAAAGTGTGGAGATGCGAACCGTTTGTTTAGGTTTTAAGTTGTCTTATCGTTCTCGTAAATTTTTCCTTTTAGCAAAGTGTACTAAGCTTTACACGGTGCTACTGTAGTATGCGGTCTACCTACGATTCGGCGGTCTACCTTTTAATTATAGCTTCTTATCTTCTTATTATTTTATTATTAGGTTAATTGTACGCCCTTGACGATTGGTTAGGTTAAGTCGTGGTATTTTCGTTAAAACTAACGAAAATATCACGACTTAACCTAACCAATCATCAAGGGCGTACTGTAGTATGCGGTCTACCGTTAAGTATGCGGTAGTAGTATGTTTAACTTCTTTAATAATTCCTTAATTGTGTAAATTAAATTATAATTCCTTTCAATTCATTTTCAATTCATTTTAAATATTTTGAACGGTAGACCGCATACTACAGTAGAAACTTAACGGTAGACCGCATACTACAGTAGAAACTTAACGGTAGACCGCATACTACAGTAGAAACTTAACGGTAGACCGCATACTACAGTAGCACCGCTTTACACTTACCATTCTGTGTTTTGCATTTTCTGAAAAATTCCTATTTTTATATAAGAAGGAGGGATCAAGGGCGGGAGCCTGCAAAAATGCTCCCCCCCCCCCTTCATAAGAAAGATAGGGCCAAAATCAAGGTCTCCGAGGTTCACGATGCTATTTTTTTTATGTATAAATTTTGGAAAGGTTGTGTAGTGTGTGAAATGTATGCGTGCGTAGTGAAGAATAGAGAGAAGCGTGTGTTTGAGAACTGCTGGACCGCTCACAGAATAGATGAGACGCCTAAAAAATCAGTTGAGGAGGACAGTGACAGAAGAAACGGGAGTTCCAACACTCCTTGTCTCCCGCCAACGTTACCGGTGCAAATTATTTTTAAAATGAAAGTTATTCTAGTTTTTGTAGTTAAGCTTTTAGCTCGGATCTTCCGAGTTTTTTATTTTAGCAAATGGTGGTCAAAGTGAAGTATATAGTTTTAAATATAATCTAAATTTTACATTTAATAAAATATTTTGACTGTGTGTGTGTGTGTGTGTGTGTGTGTGTGTGTGTGTGTTAGAAACTTGGGATTCAAAATTGTTGGTTGGCTCACCCGTCTTGACAGTTTTCTAGTTCAAAAAAAATATTTACTTTAACACGGGTTACATAGAATTTGAAGAGATAGTTAACACAATGTCATAGTCTCTTCGTCATTTATGCTCTAGATCAGTGGTTCCCAACTTTTTGGCTTCGACCCCTAAATTTGCCACCAACAGGACCTCCCGACCCTCAGCCTTATGACAAAATTGAAATATGCATATAAATTGAATTAAGAAAAAGGGGAAATAGTGACCCTTCGCGACCCTACTTGAGGCCTTCCGCGACCCTGATTTGGGTCGTGGCCCGAGGTTGGGAACCACTGCTCTAGATACTCGAAAACTTTGCTCCAAATTTTAACTGCTTGAATATTCATCTCGGGTGAGACGTACAATTTTAGTTTACTTAATCATGTAGGATATGTTGCTTCATAGTGAAGACGTCGTCCAACACCATTGGGGAATAGTGTTCGAATACTAGAAAACGCGATTATACGTAAAACTCTTACGGGAAATGAGTGTACAGTTAGGAAAAATGTTCCTCTAGAAACCTGAAATTTCTAAAAAGCATAAAAAATTACCAATTGTTGTAGAAATTTTATTAATGTTCCAAAAGGAATGAAATATATCCCGAATTTTTTTTTTAAAACATTTGAAGTCCTTAACATTTTGTACACTTCTCTCGCACAAGTATGAAAACTCGGTAAAAAATCGTAATCACTTCAATGATAGAGCTACGTCGTAGTCAATGTTGTAACACCGTTGATCGGAGAAGTTAGGCGACATTGGGTCGGATAGTAATTGTATCGGAGACAGTCCTCTGCGACCAACTATGTAGCGCCCCGTGGTTCGGATTCCACGTAAAGCTGTAGGTCCCCTCCGCCATATGCCCTTTTGATATGTTACGGGAGGGGTTAAATAACCCCCATTATTACTTCAATATTAAAAAGAATAAATTCGGTTAAATTTCAACTAAGTTTGTGGTTATTGGTATGCCTCGTTCATAATTATGGAAATCGCCTTTTTTTTTCAGGTGGTACCCCCGTGTTGTGGGGCGTCCTTGGACCAGTACTCGTTATTTTCGCGATCGTTGCGATTCTTAACGTCCTCCAGACAAAGACTCCCGGTGCCCTGCCGAAGGTTTTACAAAATTGGAGCTTCTTACCCGAACTTCTTCGATCGCTGGATCCTTACGACAAAGTTTTCACAGCTCTTCCCTGTTGCAAAAAATGCAGAGAGTCTCCCGCAACAATCGATGACGAAGTACAGGAAGTGATAACGAACCCTATGACTGATGGCAAACTCACTGATACTGTAACCAAGAATGGCATTGATAACCCATTTAACGTTACGGACTCTTGAAACAACATCCGTATACTAAAATTACGCTTAGGTTTCACAAATGAAAAGTTGATTAATGTAATATATATAAATTGTTAGTCCAGTTGAAATATAAATTATATTATACCGGGTGAGCGAAAAGTCCCTGTGCACCTTCCACTTACAACACAGTGCCAGGTACAGCTTCACTACACTTCTTGCGGGTGCACAGGGACTTTTCGCTCACCCTGTATATTCATATATTAAGATTATTTAAAAATATACTAGTCTTGTTACTATTTTAACTTAGCCAATTTTCTATTTATAAACACGATTTATGGTCACAAACCTGTAATATGTACCTGATTCTTTTTAAATTTCTTAATATGCCTTTTAGTTGTATAAAGAAATATTGCAAGAAATATTGCAACGTACATAAATGTACATACATGTACATACATGTTTTATGAGAAATTGTGCCATACAGTCCGGTACATGCACACAAACCGTTCACAATAATTTATTTTTTGAAAAGAAACGCGACATAAATTTTATTATTAACTTTATTGTTTAATCTTTGTATTAATACCCTTTCATACCCTAATTATGTTAAAGATTAAAACAATTTTACACCTTTTATGTTAGTCTTCATAAAGAGCCCAGTAAAGCCTAAAGCTTAAGGGCCAAATTAACTAAAATAAATAGTCCAGCTTCACAATTTTTTACGTCATTGTAAATTGTAAGACCCATGTATTTATGAATAAAGGTTAGTCAATTCAAAAAGAACCAAAAATCGTATGGTCAAATTTACGACCATGGGCGTAAAAGGGTTAATAATAATAGTTCAATATAAATAATGGGCGCCCGATAGCTCGCTGGTTATGGTGGCGGACTCTGAGCGGTGAGGCTCTGGTTTCTCTCCCTCCTGCTGGCTCCTGGGTTGGGTTGAGCTGGCCGTTTACCCTATCATTGCTCGGGCTAAAGGTGTCAGTTACATATTCTTTGGATTGTGAAGACGGAGGAATAATTTTTAAACTGTGATAGTGTACAAGGTCAGGGGTTCTCAACTGGTGGGTAATTACCCCCAAAGGGGTAATTTGGGATATCCATTGGCAGTAATGGAAGCCATACATATTTTATGATTATAATCGACTATAACTTTTGGTTAATTACGCGTCATTAGGGGTAACAGGGTGAGCGCCAATGTTTCGGGTGGGTAATGGAAGTAAGTGGGTTGAGAACCCCTGGTATAGGTCTTCTTTGTTATTAAATGGTAAATTGAAAATATGAAGCTGCTGATAAAAATTATTTACACTGAAGTTTATTATTATTTAAAAATTATTTAAAATTTAATACTTTTGCTTTCAGCATTTAAGTAACTTGATAAGCAATTCTATTCAAAAAATATATATTTATAGATTACTTTTATAAGAATCGTCTAAAGAAGGTTTGGCCAACGTACGACCCGCGGGCCGGACAGTTCGGCCCGGCGGATACTGAAAATTCATTATCTAATGTTCTATTTTATTTCGATAAAATTTAATTTTAAATTTTTTTTTATCTAAAATTTGCATACTGGCCCTCGGTGTGGGTCATTAATCGAAATATGGCCCTTCATGAGTAAAGGTTGGACACTCCTGTTCTAAATGTATGTTTAGAAGACAATGATAAATGCATTTACAATTAACTGTGTAATGAATTTCTGTTGGGTAAAATCCACAATAATGAATAAGGTGAACATTATATGCTAATACATGAGGCGCTCCGGACCACAAGTTGCCAAGCGCCAAAATTAAAAATCTGAGAAAGCTGCAGTTAAAGTTTGTCAACTTGCAAAATGTCATAACTTTTGAACCAATAACGATATTTGATTGATTTCAACCATACGTACAGGTCCACAATCTGCTTCCTGACTCACCCATGGGATAGAGGAAGGGTGGGGAAATATTATAAATAACTCCATTCTGGCCCCACTGGCGCTTGGCAGGTTGTGGTCCAGAGTGCCTCGTATGAAAATGTTGCATTTTTGCTAATAGAAATTATATATAATTAATTTCTTTAAATTATTCATTTTCATGAAATTTGTATGTATTCTTTTTTCACTTTCATTATTCATTTTTCATTTATTTATGTATTAATTATAAGGTGTTTGAAAAAATTAATATTACGCTTGGTGGTTGTACCGTCCTGGGTAACATATGTGATTTTTCCATGTCCTTGTCTTTTTACAAATGACGCTTACTGCTACGAGAATATTGTGTGTGTGTGTGTATATATATATATATATATATATATATATATATATATGAGGCTCTTCTAGGAAGAAGTAGCTAAACGACAAAAGTAAAAAGCGCCAGAAAACGTGGTTAAAGTTGTAATATTTGAAAATATCGTAACTTTTTGAACTTTTTGAACTTTCTAATATTTCGTAGAAATTTCAAAATTCAAAAGATGTAATTTTCAAATTGATACAACTTTAACTGCGTTTTCCTGACGCTTTTTACTTTTGGGCTTAGCCACTTCTTCGAAGAAGGGCCTTGTGTATATTTGGATAAATTAATATTAGGAATTCAAGCTGTAATAGTTAGTGAAAATATTATAGATTTCTTAGCAAATATAAAATAATTTTGTCGAGATATTTTTCTTACCTTTTGTACGAGAACCAAATGATATACCGTGTGTCCATAAATTATCTGTACGAATAGAATTTGTAAAGGTAATTTATGGATACCCTGTACTTTCACGAGTTTATTCATAGTAGAGTGGCTCTAAAGCAGCTTTATTTCTCTGTTCTCTATCATTCTGCAATGGTGGCATAGGGCACATTTATTTAAACCAAAAATTTTGCCTACAAAAAGGGGACAGTAAGACCCTAAAAAAACGAAAAAAAATACTTCAGTCTTGGCAAAGGGGGTAAAAATGGGGAGTTTTCACTGCCTTTACCCCCCCCCCCCCCCACACACTTTTTTGATTTCTTCCTCGCGTTTATTTTATATTTCATCAAAATTCATCACATTTTCACATTTGCTTTATCTTATTTGACGTGTTGACGTACAGTATAGTAATGCCATAAACAGTTCCTGGTAATGTGAGCAAATATTCGATAGGAACAAATCCGAATTATATTATCTTAAATCAGTTTATATCTGCTAATACGTTTTATCATTCGCACATTGCTTCGTACGATAGTTTCCAAATGTAAAAATGACGCGTATATATATAGGAAATACTTTGAGATAAGGGATAATAGCCCGGTTTCATAGAATTTAGATACACGGCGAATAAAATTCAGGAACCAAGACTATTTGTATATAATATCTGTGGAGTCGGCAAAGCAATTTGAAGCACTATTGTAGCGCCAGGAGCGGACTGAGCGGTCGGGCGATCGGGCATGGACCCAGAGAGCCCGGGCCATTAGGGGGCCCGTCACGCAGTCATCATAAAACAGTGAGAGTGTTCTCAATTGGGTCAAGTGTCTAATCGAACTGTAATATGAAAAAAATCGGATTTTAAGGGGCCCAGAACCTCATTATGCCCGAGGGCCCAGGTTGCTGTCAGTCCGCCCCTGATTGTAGCTACTATTAAAATTTGGACACTATAATTACTGGGTTATTGCTTATTTTGTTGCCTATTAGTGAATACCGTCTACATTTTTATATACTACAGGGTGTGCATAAAGTAACGCGAGTGAAGCTACAAATCCGATTTGAATTATATTAAAGCGAGTGGACATGGACGAGTAATATTTATTACATGTACTTTTTAACAACTGTAAGGTACAACATGTACTTTATAACAACTGTATAGTCAATAGTAAGGTTTACGAGAGGTGTTGAAAATGTTTTAAGAGTTAAAAACAAGTTGAAACTAGTTTAAACCAGTTCAAATTGGATTTCTCTTTTCAGTCGCGTTACTTTATACACACCCTGTAGTTTATAATAATTCTAAATCACTTACGATAATAGTATGAGTCATTTTAGTGCACACCTTAAAATTTAATATCGGAAATATGGTAATACGATAATACGACGATAATACGATAATGGTATGAGTCATTTTAGTGCACACTTTAAAATTTAATATTGGAAATAATGAAAATTATTATTTTACAGGTAAACGCTTTTAATTAACCTTTTCTTTAATAATTTTGATTTTTTTTTAAATTTTCAATCAATAAAACAAATAAATTACACCAAATTTGTACAAATAATTTAATTAATTAATTATTTGTCATTTAAACCCAAAATTAACAACGAAACTATCTTTTAAACTCATAAAGACTGAATAATTAATAATAATTATTAATAATTACTAGTTAATTTAATAAATTATAACGAAGTAATTCATATTTTATCTTTTAAAATAACTTTACCTTTTGCGACAATCTCGCTTCAAAATCTGCAAAAATGGACACCGATAGTGCCAACAACAACAACATTGGCAGCAAGAATCTAAACATTTTGGAAAATTCAATGCATGTAAGTATATATAAAATTAAGTAATTATTATTATTATTATTTTATATATATATATATATCTGGGGTGCCATGAAAGGTACCATGAGGAGTGCCACGAGACTTCGTGGTGCCATAAGGGGTGCCTTAAGGGGTGCCATGAGGAGTGCCACAAGAATTCTGGGTGACATAAGGGGTGCCATGAGGAGTGCCACGAGAATCTGAGGCATCGCTTAGTGGTGAATGATACGCTCCCTGGACCAACAAAAACAAAAACTGACCAACAGGTGACGAGATCAATTTCGGCTTCGACGTTGGATATTAATTAATCATTTACCGCCGGAAGTGACGAATTGGTAACGTTTCAAATACACGCATTTTTAACCCTACCAAAAAATCCGGCGGTAAAGGAGTTAAATCCATGCGTATTGTTTGTTTCCATGAAACAGATTTCTTGGGACGAGGGTACAGTACAATAACAGGTACAGTTAACGACATTTGGAAATCGGTGAATAGCTGAATAATGAAGGAGTAATGAGGCACAAACAGTGTACCCATCACACATGCGATCAGCAGTGATGAAAAATAAATCGCAGACTTTTCAGTTGAAAACTGTTGCAAAGTGAGCAATATCGTTCACTCTGACTGCATGTCCGACACAATATATACGTATATATATATATTTATATATATATACTATACACACGGGGAGGGGTTCAAAAAGAAACGCAACCCGGAACAGAAAGAAAAGGGTTAGATCACAATGATTTACGCATTCTCAACTGGGTTGCGTTTCTTTTTGAACACCCTATATATATATATATATATATATATTGTCTTTTTCGTAATGATTTGATAGAGGGGTGCCGCGGGAAAATGTACTATCCCAAGGTAGTACCGAAATGAAAAAATGGTTGCAAGCCAATGCTCAAAAGCAGTGGTTCTTAAACCTTTTTGCCCCGTGACCCCCCTACGAGTTGAATTTTGACCCATCGCCCCCTTGATGTTCAAGTGCACTGACGAATATTACGGTTCATTAAATTTATACTGGTTCCTTTCACTTACAATACCGGCGATTGTTCACTGATCCCCCCGCGCTCCCAGTTTAAGAACCACTTCTCTAAAGCATCTACCTTCTTCTGATGCTGAAATGAATTACAGCTCTATGTGTCCTAAGTTTACTTGTAGTTCAGCCTATTTCGCATATAATTCCTCTCCAGGACTCACTCTGTGACTTTATCAGGCTGTACTCGGGTCCCCGCTGGTGGTTACGATATGAACTAGGTAGTGAAAGCGGAGGTTGCGGAGTGGGGTCTCACCTTAACAAAAAACATACCCACGAAAAGGTGGGAAGGGCTTTCACCATGCCTCCTTTGACTGCATGGGACCTTGGACGATAGGTACTTAGGCAGAATTCCTTCATATAATATACTGTAGGACTCCATTTGTGCTGTGAGCTCGCTGCCGGGCTCGGATGGAGGAAGTATAGAGTGAGGACCTGATTCTGATCGACTGTGAGTGCATGCATGGGTTCATGTTTCGGCCTCGCATGAATTCTTGTAGCCATCCTCGCCCGGGTGTGGGTATCACACTGGTTCATGTCCTTCATTCTCATTTTGGGTCAAAGTCGAATTTCACTGTGAAAATGGACTCAACAGTGGTTCGAGTAATTTAGATTTTCTTCCTCGAATGTGCCTTGAACCGGTTTCTCCGGTTTGGTTCGATACCTTTTGACGACCGGTATATGTTTCGTTGAACTTAAAAGTGTAATTTTTATTGTTATTCGAAATCAGATATATTAGTAACTATAGCCACTTAAATGGCCCATTTTGGGTTCCTTTTCCGACAACTAAATGACACTTATATAAATATGTAGAGGTAGGCCTATTTGTAGAAACGTCGCATCATTGTACAATTTATATTATTATTATTTTCGTTGGACAAATATGTCCCTTGGTCCTCAAAGAGCTAAGCCGCTAAGGCAACGACAGCGTCCGTCCAGCCCACGCACTCACTTGTATTAACCTTTTAAGGCTAGAATTTGCTTTTGTAGGGTTAAGTTATGAATGCGTGTATTTGAAACGTTACCAATTTGTACCTGTCGTCCTTAAAGGGTTAAGGAAAAAATAACAAGAATATTAAGACATGGGAAACTGAGTTAAATAACCATTTTCTCCTCTTCAAAAATCAAAATTTTATTACATATATATGTTAGAGGGAGTCTGTGTAACTAGGGATTTCATGAAATCCATAAAATGTTCAGGGATTTCATGAAATCCATAAAATGTTCAGGGATTTCACGCGTCAAGTCGTGATATTTTCGTTAAATCTACGGGAAAATTATTGAATACCCGGTAAGGTCAACTGTACGCCTTTGACGATTGGTTAGGTTAAGTCGCGATATTTTCGTTAAAACTAACAAAATATCACGACTTGACCTTATATGAAATCTTTGAACATTTTAGGGATTTCATGAAACCCCTAGTTACACAGATTCCCTGCAACATAATTATACTGTATATATGAACTCGGTTGATATAGGAATGGAAAATATGCAATTGAGTTCATTATTTATTTTTTTTGTTATTTTATTCGGATCACCTGAAGCTCAGGGCCCCCAGCCTTCTTTAGTTAGCTTTATAAGGCTAACTAACGAAAATATAACGACCTAACCTAACCACTCAAGAGCGTACAGTTGACCTAACGATTGGTTAGATTAGGTCGTGATATTTTCATTAGTTAGCCTTAGAAGGCTAACTAAAGAATGCTGGGGGACCTCATCTTCAGGTGATCCTTTAATTCCAACGTTTTGTATATAAAACTTGCGTGCACGGATGCACTCAACGCACGTTTAATTACAATTTTACTTCGCATGCAAATTCCTTGTTTTTGCGGCTGAGAAAGATGAATTCTGCATCTGTAATTTGAGATGTAACCATTAAAAGCTCTTATCAAAAACCCTTATCTAGAGCAAATGATTATAACTCATGACCCAAGATAAATTTACCGGATCACCTGAAGATCACCTGAAGGTGACGGATCTTCAGGTGATCCAACTTACTTAACTCGTGATTGGTTCAAGTTATAACCTAATTGTACGAATTAGACATCTTAATAGGATTTCTTCACCCTTGAAATGATCTGATTGGGCTTTAATAGAATTAGGTAGTGGTTTACCTATAAAATCCCATCCACTTTTTGAAGAATATAAAACTGAAAACCAACTAAAATCGCTGTTCTACTTTATCTGAATTTGAGAGACTTACGCTCCTTCTGTCAGTCTTGCGCTTTTGAAATCTGACGAATTTCTGCGTGACGCGTTTTTAAAATTCTAAGTTTATGTATGTGATAATAACTGACAGTGATATACACGGCGCTCAAAAGTATTCGTAGAGAGAAATATTGGATCACCCGAAGATCAGGGCCCCCATGTATTTTTGTTTTTTGCTTTACAGTACCAAATATAATAATAAATTAAATTGAATGCCCGGTTAGGTCAACTGTACGCCCTTGACAATTGGTTAGGTTAAGTCGCGATATTTTCGTTAGTTTTAACGAAGATATCACTTGGTAATTGAGGCTGGGGCCCTGATCTTCGGGTGATCCGAAATATTTTAGTTATATTTGTCTTTATCTTTTATCTCATACATACGATAGTTATCGTTCGTTTGGACAAATTTAACAAATAAAAAAATTAGTTTAACTCCAACATATAATGTTAAACTAATATATATTCTGGATTCGGTATTCGGTCGAATAGTTTTGCACCGAATGAAAATAAAAACCCACTCTAATAGACAGAGTTTATTTTCACAACAGTTTCGATGTCCACTGGCATCCTCCTCGGGTGGATACAGATTCGTTTTTCTGTATCCACCCGAGGAGGATGCCAGTGGGCGTCGAAACTGTTGTGGAAATAAACTCTGTCTATTAGAGTGGGTTTTTATTTTCATATTTTGACCTTCACGTAGAAAAAAGTGAAGTTTTTTGCATTTATTTGCACCGAATATTCGCTATTCGGTGAATTTTAGTATTCGGTACATCCCTAATATATATATAGGCCTATATACAGTACATATATATATATATATATATATATATATATATATATAATGACGATTGGTTAGATTAAGTCGTAATATTTTGGTTAGTTTTAACGTTTAATTTGATGGATTCATTTAAAAAATGTTTCCTAAAGATCCTAGTGTAGTTTACGTTCCCCAACTTTGACCTAGTGTAGTTTGTGTCCCCTTTTGCGTCAGGGGGACGTAAGCTACATTTGTTATAATGTTATAATGTTTCAGACCAACAAAGACCCTAGGATCCACTCATGGCTGGTCTACCTAACTGTGTTCGTAATTGTGTTCCATATATATATATAATCGGGATGAACCGAATATCACTGCTGTACCGAATACCACTTACCGAATACCATTTACCAGTGCTGTGATAACGTTATTTCACTATTATTTTTATCAATTCCACCTAATACGATTGATAAAAGAATTGATTATGAAGAAATACTGTCGCTCTCCGTTGGAGGTAACACAAATCACACACTTCCCGATAGCATTCACAGATATGATTAAAAATAACTATTTCAAATGTATAAATATAGTTTTATTTGATAAATATCTGTATACATTCATGGTTTCGAAACTAGACCGATTCGTATAGAGTCAAAACCGCGAGCAGCAAATTTTAATTAATTACCTTTCATCAATGGTGAAAACAAATTATTTCGTTCCAGCTGCAATTTCTCTCTCTCTCATATATATATATATATATATATTTCGTAATTTATTCGACTCGATCATGGCATGAAAACAAGTTCATAGTTTTTCCCGAATGGTGAGGTTTCTGCCCGTCTCAATTTCTCATCGTGATTGAAGGACGCTGGACAGAGCAACGAAACAAGTGGATATATATATATATATATATATATATATATGGGATGAATTTCACAATTAAACACGTGAAATGAATGAATGATGCAAACCAAAAGGTAAAAGAAAAATGATTCCAAGGCTTTTCGTGTATTCAGAAGTACACCTCGTCAGGGAATCAATGGTGAAAACAAATTATTTCGTTCCATCTGCAGTTCCCTGACGAGGTGTACTTCAGAATACATGAAAGGCCTCGGAATCATTTTTTTTTCTTTGTGGATTTGCATCATATATATATATATATATATATATATATATATATATTATAACTGCAAACACGCAGTATAATTAACGTAAAGAACGACGCTTTGTATAGGAGAATATTCCACGCAAGACGAGAGCGAAAGAACGAAACAAATGAAAAAATGAGGTAACCACCCGGGAATCGAACCCGGGATCTTCCGATTGCCGGTCAGATATGATAACCATTACACCACGGGCCTCACTCAATCAAAATGTCGTAATTCCTCTACATGCGCGCAGAAACCAATGCCCCAAAGGGGCACCTCCCGCATGCCGTAACATTATATACATTATAACTGCAAACACGCAGTATAATTAACGTAAAGAACGACGCTTTGTATAGGAGAATATTCCGCGCAAGACGAGAGCGAAAGAACGAAACAAATGAAAAAATGAGGTAACCACCCGGGAATCGAACCCGGGATCTTCCGATTGCCGGTCAGATATGATAACCATTACACCACGGGCCTCGTTCTTTCGCTCTCGTCTTGCGCGGAATATTCTCCTATACAAAGCGTCGTTCTTTACGTTAATTATACTGCGTGTTTGCAGTTATAATGTATATAATGTTACGGCATGCGGGAGGTGCCCCTTTGGGGCATTGGTTTCTGCGCGCATGTAGAGGAATTACGACATTTTGATTGAGTGAGGCCCGTGGTGTAATGGTTATCATATCTGACCGGCAATCGGAAGATCCCGGGTTCGATTCCCGGGTGGTTACCTCATTTTTTCATTTGTTTCGTTCTTTCGCTCTCGTCTTGCGCGGAATATTCTCCTATACAAAGCGTCGTTCTTTACGTTATATATATATATATATATATATATATGTAGCGGACAACTGAGACGTTTGCAATCATCTTCGCAACTTTCAGCAACATGCCATCAACAATGCTATATAACTCATCAAACCAAACTCAACAAAGATGACGTCATACCAAGCGAGCAAAAGATGACGTCACAGCGCGGGAACCTCAAGCTGAGCATCGCAGCGCTTTCGCTCTTCGAATTCCAACCTCAGTGATCCACGCGTTACCATCATGTAAACATCACCGTGTAAGGCCCCATTTGCCTTTTAATATCACTCATTTAACTTTATATAAAGAATCTATCAAGCTGTCGCGCGTTATTAATTGTCATATTGTAAGCATCAATTCAAGTGTACACATTACCAGTATTTACAATGTAAACAATCAACAATTCAGTCGCATTCTTAAATCATTTGAATCAATTTATTTTGTATTAAAATAAACGGAAGAAAACTGAATCTATCAATCAACCTAATTAATAACTTAATTAATAACATTATTTGATCTGCAAAGATCTGGTGACCTCAGCCTAAGCATTTATCATTAACAATCAATCATTATCAATCAATTAACCATTATCATCTTTATTATTATAGTGCTAAAAACATTACTATATATATATATATCAATAACAATTGAAATATAACTTAATAATTTAGAAGTACTGCAACTTGCCTGTGGCTCCCAACCTTTTCACTCCATACTCCCTTCATTTTCTCCCCTGAAAGAGCATAGCAATCTATAAGTATAACATAAGCATAACCACTGCATTACCACGGGAAAAATCCGGTGGTAATGGTTAGGTAGACATTACCTATAATAGCCTGCCAAGTCGAAATAAATAATAAACCCTTATTTTAGTCCACATTTCACAGATTTTCTTGAAAATTTTTCAACTTTTCATGGTCCGCCGTGGACCCCCCTGAAAATCACGCCGTGGACCCCAGGTTGGGAACCACTGCTGTAGTATAATTCCTGCTGAAATTTTCATAGACAGTGCCAATTTCTGGCCCTCCTGCTTCTTTCAATTATTTTATGAGAATGAAATATGATCTTTCACGACTGAACATTGAACAATGTAATGTAATGTTGGTTAACCTGTCTCGTCAATGACTGAACAAAGTAATGTAATGTTGGTTAACCTGTTTCGTCAATGACTGAACAATGTAATGTAATGTTGGTTAACCTGTTTCGTCAATGACTGAACAATGTAATGCAATGTTGGTTAACCTGTTTCGTCAATGACTGAAACAGTAATGTAATGTTGGTTAACCTGTTTCGTCAATGACTGAACAATGTAATGTAATGTTGGTTAACCTGTTTCGTCAATGACTGAACAATGTAAGTAATGTTGGTTAACCTGTTTTCGTCAATGACTGAACAAACTTCCTCCTGATTTCCATTCCTGAAAGTTTTTGCAGTTTACATCTGGTTTTCTATATTCAGGAAATCTTGCATTTATGTGCACATTTCCTGGAAGAACTAATTTGGAAAAAAAATGTTTTTCAATCATATAAAATAAATTTTCCGCGGAAGAGTTCCTCGTTCTATGCATGATCTTTACGTAACATAAAAGTTTTTCAGGAGACCATTCTGAGATGCAGCATATATATATATATATATATACATATATACACACATTTCAACTGCAAAGAACACGCAGTATAAATAACGTAAAGAACGACGCTTGTATGGGAGAACATTCCGCGCAAGATGAGAAGAGAGAACGAACAATGAAAAAATGAGGTAACCACCCGGGAATCGAACGCGCGGATCTTCTGATTGCCGGTCAGATATGATAACCACTACACCATGGTCACTCACTCGATCAGAAGTCGTAATTCCTCTACATACGCGCAGAAACCAATGCCCCAAGGGGGGCACCTCCCGCATGCCGTACCTATATATACATTTCAACTGCAAAGAACACGCAGTATAAATAACGTAAAGAACGACGCTTGTATAGGAGAACATTCCGCGCAAGATGAGAGAAGATCCCGGTTCGATTCCGGGGTGGTTACCTCATTTTTTCATTTGTTCGTTCTCTCTTCTCATCTTGCGCGAATGTTCTCCTATACAAGCGTTGTTCTTTACGATATATATATATATATATATATAAAACGACTACTATATAAGGAAACTGAACACGGAAATTAGAAACCCAATAAATGTTTTATACACAAATATTCAAGCCTCTATACGGCCCATGCAGGCTGCAAATTACAATACTTACAGAATTTAGCTACCGAATCCAGCATAGATATTATATGCCTAACGGAAACACACTTGCATAAATGCGAAAAAGGCTGTGAAAACTGTATCGAGGATACTGAATTAGCATTGCTGGACTAAACATACACAGAGCAGATAGCGTGGCTAGACGAGGGGGGTGGGTGTTGCATCTACGTTAAAAAAACATACACGTGTGAAGTGAAGGTAAAGAAATCAAACAGCACAGTTGAAGTTATTATATTAGAAGTAAAAGAACTGAACCTAACCATTATGAACATCTACAGAGTACAGACCACCAAACACCACAAAAAGTGAATTCCAATGTGCTACAAATGAAATAGAAAACATATTAAAATTATTTGAAACTCCAGCAACAAATATTCTAATTTTTGGAGATTTTAATTTCCCATTCATATCATGGAAGAAAAATGACGAAGTTATATATGTCGAGAAGTTTTATGGCAACATTACAAAAGATAATAGAATCCAAGAGCAACAATGCTATTAGATATTATGGAACATTCCGCCCTTACCCAGGAAATCTGTGAAGCCACGAGAAAGGAGTCAACGTTTTGGATTTAATCTGGGCAAATAACGAGATAATAATAAATAAAAAAGTAGCGCACACAAAGTTCTCCAACCATAACCTCATCGATATACAATTGAAGTTAGCAACCAGAGGTCCGAAAACGCATCCTAGACAGTCAGAAGGAATATTTGAAGGCTTAAACATAAATTCAAAGAAAGTAAATTGGGAATTGCTACTTCACGAGAAGACTCCACAAGAAATACTATGTATAATAGAGACTGAAACCAAACCTATAATACTGAAACATATTCCAGAGAGACAGGAAAGAAAACGTAGCAAGATCGAAAGGAAAATCAGGACTCTATTCAGGCAACGAAGACAAACCGTAAAACATCACATCTCCGAGAAGGTCGATTATGAACCGTCGTTCAAACTCACCTAAAGTATCTTAAGTAATAATATATATATATATATATATATATATATATATATATATATATATATATAATATATATATACACACACCCGCAGAACAAAATGAATTGGAAATTCGAAAACGAACGGGCATATTGCGGGTATTATTAAATGTCTGTTTGTGGAGCTCAAAAATACCTATGAAAGTTAATATATCGTAAAATGCGTCTGCCTGTAAACAAGAGGAAATTCTGAGGCTATTAAGACAATCCATCGGCCCAGGGATCTAGACCCGGTGACGGCAAGCGGC
The DNA here is from genome assembly GCA_023014485.1 of Bathynomus jamesi. Taxonomy (NCBI): domain Eukaryota; kingdom Metazoa; phylum Arthropoda; class Malacostraca; order Isopoda; family Cirolanidae; genus Bathynomus; species Bathynomus jamesi. The sequence goes on along the minus strand of JAJOZX010007266.1, from coordinate 152,702 downwards.
GCGCAGCAAAACCCAGCTGTTCAGCCTTCCACACAATAAAGAAAGTGGTTGTAGATAAATGGGTACCATGGATAGCCGAGCGGGTTAAGACGCTGGGCTGCTGGTGGGGCGTAGTTCGGATTCCACGTTAAACTGTAGGTCTAAGGTGGAGTGAAAAGCTTGACCTTCGTCAGAATGAATAATTCGGGCGGAAGCAAACCAAAGGTTACCAAAGGTTATATATATATATATATATATATATATATATATATGGGAGAATTTCACAATTACACACGTGAAATGAATGAATGATGCAAACCCACAGGAAAAAGAAAAATGATTCCAAGTCTTTCGTATATTCAGAAGTACACCTCGTCAGGGAATGACGGAATCGACTTGCCTGACGAGGTATTTCTGAATACACGAAAGGCCTTGGAATCATTTTTCTTTTTCTCTGGGGGTTTGCAGCATATATATATATATATATATATATATATATATATATATATATATATATATATATATATATCGGGTCAGCAAAAAAAAGGGAAACCTTTTAAATCCTTCATATCTCGGCAGATACGGTACATAGGCCCATGAATTTTAGTATGTTAATACTAGGTAATTTTATGGTTTGTATGCCATCTTTTAGCATTTCCTCTGAGAAATTTGATTTATAGCGAATATTCCAGAAAAATCTTGCTAATCATAGGTTCAAGTTAATAATTAAAGCGATTTTAATTAACTTAAGCCAACTGCAGGAGGTTTGGACAAACTTCTCAAGAAAATCGATAAAACAGGAGATATCAAAAGAATACCAGGTAGCGGTATTAAATTTGGCCACCAAACAGTCCTGATTTAAATTCTGTCGATTACGGCCTTTGGGAAAATTTGTCACAGACTTTATCAGGTCAAAGTAAGAAATGTCGCTCATTTACGACAGCTTCTTCTGGAAAAATGGGATGAGCTACCACAAGAACAGATCAATAAAGCCATAGATGAGTTCCGTCCTAGACTGAAAAAGGTTGTAGAAGTTCGTGATAAACATATCGAGCAGTTTTTTTAACATCAAGGTAGCACCATATGTGAGTACTTTGTAACTTTTTATCTGCACATACAATGCAGTAGTAGTGTAAATGGAGAATTTCCAGTGGCATAAAGAAATGTTCAATAAATCCGTAATTTTCATTAGTTTTCTTTGAAATTCGCTCACCTTATAGGAAATTTACTTAGTTATGGAGTGTGAAAACAATATTGAAATCTGACCATAACTTTGGATTTTACAGCCAAAGTTCGAGGTCTCCCTTTTTTTTTTGTCGACCCGATATATATATATATATATATATATAATGTGTGTGTGTGTGTGTGTGTTGTGTGTGTGTGTTTTTAAATTTCCAAGTTACTAAATATTTTCCTTTATTCGTTTCACACAGTCCCGTTATCGTACGCGTCATTAGTCATGCATGACAGTGATGTATGGTTCAAGCACACCTTTCATGATTCACGGTCTGACTAATGTAAAAATTTAAAAAAAAGAAAAGAAAATAGTCTATTGAATTAATTAATGTGTTTAGCTATGAAACCCCTTCACTGAAAACAATGATTTCTTTGTTTAACTGAGGGCTATGTCGTAGCCATTGTCGTAACACCCCCGTCGCTTCCCATTGATCAGCGAAGGGAAGCGACATTGGATTAATGGGTTAAATACTACAGTAATAAGTTGTAGAGAGGACCGGCAACAGGCTTCACCTCCGTGAAATGAAGAATCATCTTACAAAACATCTGAAAGGAGGCTTAAAGAAAAGGTGTGTATATATATATACACACTGTATATATATATATATATATAGGGTGGCCATAAAGTCCCTTTGCATGAAAAACAAGGCCAACATACAGATATGCTGTAATTTCACTGCAAAAGAACTTTGTGGACATTCTGTATATGTACATACTACTTCTGCTATCACTGCTATCTACTGCTATCACTGGAATCAGATTTGTTAATTAATATACTTTTGTTGGACCGAAAGTGAAAAGTAAAAAAAAAAAAAAAAAAAAAATCTGACATCAAAGTAGAATTTATAAACGAAAACCCCCCCGACTGATTTCGCTGTATCACTCAATTTAAATAGCTAATTGTTACGCTTTATAAGCGTTAAATTACTTTATTTCATTACATTTAAAAGACCAAAACAAATGATTATGAAAGAGAAGACGATTTTCCTCCTAGCTGCCGATCCGTAACTTCATTTGTTTCAAGTTACGTAATTTTCAAGACTTTAATTTGGTAAAATGAAATTAAATTTATTTTTAATTCTCGTTTTCTTTCTTTCAATTTTCAGATGAAAGAAAATGAATTTTTAAGGGAGACTAAAACGGTTGATAAGAAGGCGGCGGCTTCGCCAGTACATTTGTCGAATGGAAATCTGTTTGACGAAGAAGAAGTATGGGGAGGTATGTCGAGGAACATATATTTTATTTTTATTCGACAGATAAAAGACAATTTGCAGATAATTCCACGCACTAATTTAACCATTACTGTTGGCCTATCTTCAGCTAAACAATTACAATTACACACACGGTCAGGGCCGTAACTAGGGTTTAGAAATTAGTGAGGTCCAGATTTTTTTCGAGCGCGGCGGGACGAGCAAAATTCAGACCAAAATGACATCTACAAACACAACCCAAGCTGTACACTAAACACAAAACCCTTGTCTATAATAAAAGCCCTCTAATGTTTAATACACGCTCGACGCTCCCTCTTTTCAAAAGAAAAGCGGTAATATGCGTTTCATACACGGAGAACGGTTCAGTCTCTTTTTTTTTTTTAGGAAATAATTACCGAGGTCCGGACCTCGGTGACCTCATAGGTAGTTACGGCCATGCACACGGTTAGCAGAATTACAAACACGGTTAGGTAGACTAGCCATGAGTGGATCCTAGGGTCTTTGCTGGTCTGAAATATTATAACATTATAACAAACATTTAGGAATAATGATAAACCTTATCGTTTAATGTGAATATATGTATATCGCCCACGCACTACGGTGCGTGGACAAATCTTTTTTGACCCCGACTAATACTTCGCGCAGACGGCTCTTCTGAAACATATAACTTTTTTCCAAAGAAACTACACCACACGCACTTTACACCAAAAGATAGAAGTTGTCGCGAATAATTTGATGCGAACATCGAATAAATTCGTTCACTACAAAAAAATTTAGAGCAAAGTTTATGTGGCCAAAATGTTGTTCAGCTGGGTAAGATTTTTGTCCGCGTGACGCTGGGTGGAGCTTATTTGTCCGCGTGACGCTGGGCGGGGCTTATTCATCAATCGAACTTGAGTGAGAATAACAAAGGTATTTACAAGTAAACAAAGAGTTTACAAATAAAGTGGTTTTCCGTGTTGAGTTCACAAATACAGTGTTTTTCTGTGTTGAGTTTACAAATATAGTGTTTTTCCGTGTTGAGTTTACAAATACAGTGTTTTTCCCTGTTGAGTTTACAAATACAGTGTTTTTTTCGTTGAGTTTACAAATACAGTATTTTTCCCTGTTAAATTTACAAATACAGTGTTTTTCCGTGTTGAGTTTACAAATACAGTGTTTTTTCATGATGAATTTACAAATAAAGTGTTTTTCCCTGTTGAGTCTACAAACACAGTGTTTTTCGTGTTGAGTTCCCAAATAGTGTTTTTCGTGTTGAGTTCACATATACAGTGTTTTTCCGTGTTGAGTTTACAAATATAGTGTTTTTCCGTGTTGAGTTTACAAATACAGTATTTTTCCCTGTTGAATTTACAAATACAGTGTTTTTCCGTGTTGAGTTTACAAATACAGTGTTTTTCTGTGTTGAATTCACAAATACAGTGTTTTTCCGTGTTAAGTTTACAAATATAGTGTTTTTTCCGTGTTGAGTTTACAAATACAGTATTTTTCCCTGTTAAATTTACAAATACAGTGCTTTTCCGTGTTGAGTTTACAAATACAGTGTTTTTCCGTGTTGAGTTTACAAATACAGTGTTTTTCCGTGTTGAGTTTACAAATACAGTGTTTTTCCGTGTTGAATTTACAAATACAGTGTTTTTCATGTTGAGTTTACAAACAGTGTTTTTCCCTGATAAATTTACAAATAAAGTGTTTTTCCCTGTTGAGTTTACAAACACAGTATTTTTCGTGTTGAGTTCCCAAATAGTGTTTTTCGTGTTGAGTTCACATATACAGTGTTTTTCCGTGTTGAGTTTACAAATATAGCGTTTTTCCGTGTTGAGTTTGCAAATACAGTATTTTTCCCTGTTAAATTTACAAATACAGTGTTTTTCCGTGTTGAGTTTACAAATACAGTGTTTTTCTGTGTTGAATTCACAAATACAGTGTTTTTCCGTGTTGAGTTTACAAATATAGTGTTTTCCCGTGTTGAGTTTACAAATACAGTATTTTTCCCTGTTAAATTTACAAATACAGTGTTTTTCCGTGTTGAGTTTACAAATACAGTGTTTTTCCGTGTTGAGTTTACAAATACAGTGTTTTTCATGTTGAGTTTACAAACACAGTGTTTTTCCATGATGAATTTACAAATAAAGTGTTTTTCCCTGTTGAGTTTACAAACACAGTGTGTTTCGTGTTGAGTTCACAAATAATGTTTTTCGTGTTGAGTTCACATATACAGTGTTTTTCCGTGTTGAGTTTACAAATATAGTGTTTTTCCGTGTTGAGTTCACAAATACAGTGGTTTTCCCTGTTGAATTTACAAATACAGTGTTTTTCTGTGCTGAGTTTACAAATACATAAAAAATAATATTTTGAACTAAATACAAATAAACCTAAAATGCGATTTTAAACTGAGCTAAATTTTTATATATTTTTTCTTCTATACTTTTCAGATATCATTGGAGAGGAAAACCCGTGGGCTGGTAAGACCTTATCAATACAGGGTGTCTCAAAAATCGCTGTTCACCTCTCTCTCTCTCTCTTGATATATATATATAATATATATCTATATATATATATATAATATATATATATATATATATATGAAAATTATTTCACGAAAGTAACACGTGAAAAATATTTATGATGAATAAAACCACGAAGGAAAGGAAACACAAAATGGTGCTCAAGCGCTTTCGTCTAATGACATCCTCAGGAACACTGAAGTGTATATTATATATATATATATATATATATAGAGGTGCGCCGGGACTTTTGAAACACCCTGTATTTCATATTTTCATTAATTAGGGAATGTAAAAAAGATGTAAATACATCATTAAATGTAACACCGTATGTAACAACGTATGTAATACCGTTTCCCTAAAAATGAAGTGATGAAGATAGTGATGTCGGACGAAGTTCGAATCCAAATAGTGAACTCAAGAAGGTCAGAAACTGGCACAGAGCTCAGGCCAACTAATACGGCTCATTGCACCAACTCCTGTATTATTATTAAAGCATCACCGGGGTTCGAACCTTCGTCCTAAGTGTCTTCACTTCGCTTATAGGGAAACAGTATTGCCTACTGAGCTATTAAAGTTGGCTCTTCGAGTTCCGATAGTGCCAGTGATAATAATCCAAGAGTTATCGCAATGGGCCGCGTTCGTCTGGTCTGAGCGGTGTTCCAGTTTCTGGCCCTTCTGACTACTCTTTATTATTATTATTATTATTATTATTATTATTCATAATAATAATAATAATGATAATAATAATAATAATTATTATTATTATTATTATTACATCATTATTATTACATCACGTTTTAAGATAATACAAAAAATTACTGATTTGTGAAAATTATGAATTAGCGTAAATATATTTCATATGATAAGAAAGCTGTAAATAGTGTTTGCTATAGGGTACGAATGCCAAGGCGAATGGGGTATAGGTGATTTTAAGATCTTATTTTACTTAATTTACCCATTTGCCGGGTAAATATTAATGCATTTTTAGGTGATTTAATTTCTAATGAAATAATTTTGAGTAACTAAAGTAATATATTAATTTTGCCTAAAAAGCCTCCATGCTTTCAAGAGTATAGTCAAGGTATATTTCAAGGGTATATTTAGACGAGGGTACTGTAAATATATTAATGTCATAACAAATATTTAAAAATTGTAAAATTCCGTCACTTGTATTCATTTATGAAACACGTTTGAAATTTGAGGTTTAGATACTTCAATTTCTCTCTCTCTTTCATGTATTGTGAATTTTGTATTCCAAAAGCGATGTCAACGCCGAAGAAGATCAAGCAAGTGGTGATCATTATTTCAAAGATCGTTCTCGTGTTCTTTTCTTGTATTTCTTCGTGTGCTCCTTGGATCTCCTTTCCTCGGCATTCAGTCTCATAGCTGGAAAATCAACAGGTAAAAATTTAACTCATTATTATTAATTCTAAACATTTTTAAGTCGCACTCTCTTGATATCAAAACACAGATTATTGCTCTGAGATGAAGGTGATTCTATAAAAATAAATCACAATTAGTTTTTTATAGCAGTGGTTCTCAACCATTTTTGTATGGTTACCCAAAACCCAATTCTAATCCAGCTCCATTAATTACCCCAATCATTAGATATTATTTTTTTATAACTTTTGGATTATCGCAATATTATTTTTTAGAATTTCAGGATCGCGTGTCATTATCCCACAAAATAGTTGTCATTACCCCAGTTTGGGTAATTTACCCCTAGGTTGAGAACCACTGCTTTATAGTCCTTCCAAGCACTGTTTCTGTGTTTAAAAGAGCGCCTCGCTGGTGTAGTGGTTAGCGTCGCTGACTACGAATCCATCAGCCTCGGAATTGAGACCCGGTGACGGCAGCCGGTGCGCAGCAAAACCCAGCTGTTCATCTTTCCACACAATAAAGAAAGTGGTTGGTAGATAAATAGGTATCCTGGGTGACCTAGTGGTTAAGACGCTGGGCTGCTGCTGGTGGGGCGTGGTTCGGATCCCACGTAAAGCTATAGGTCCCCTCCGTCAAATAACCTTAGATGTTGCGAAGAAGATTAAATAACCTCATTACATTAACTCCAAACTAAGCAATTGCACACCTCTTCCTGAAAAGTGGTTTCTTTCTTCACACCTCATTATCACCATTTCCCTTCAAGAAACCCTCCTCCTGCTCTTCCTTCAGATACATTCAAGGATCCCATATTTATTTATTTTATTTTTTAATGCAGGAAGGAGGGGCCAAAGGCAATGCCCGCAAAAGCGCCCCTCCCATAGAAGAAGAAGAGAGCCAAAATCAAGGTCCGGGGGGGTTTTCGAGATGCCTAGACACTCTGCGTTTGAAAGATGGGAGATTATAGACAGGAGGAAAGATGGATTGAGGAAGATTGTTCCAGAGTTGAGTAGATGAAAGATTGAAAATACCGATTAATCCTTGCGTTAGAGAGAGTTGGACAGAAAAGGAACGAGAGAAAAGGAATGCCGAGTTTCAAAACAAAGACATTTTTTTTTTTTGTAAAAAGGTTGTTGTATTTTGTGCAATAAGAAATCCATTAACGTAGAATATAAATATATATCCCTAATAAATTATTTATTTGTTTTGAAACTAAAAGAATATTGTGTATGTAGAGCAGTGGTTCCCAACCTCGTGTCACGACCCAAATCAGGGTCGCGAATGGTCACTATATTCACTGTTTCTTAATTAAATTTATATTTATATACATATTTCAATTTTACGATAAACCTGAGGGTTGGGAGGTCCTGTTGGTGGCCAATTTAGGGTCGCAGCAAAAAAAAGGTTGGGAACCACTGATCTAGAGTTTAAATATATAAAATATGTAGCATATATAAAGGCTACAGCTTATTTAACTAAAAAATATAGATAAGTATGCAACCAATAACATACTTAATTGTTGTAAAAACAAAGAAAACTATTCCGTGTGTATATAAAAATTATAAAATATTTTATATTAATTTATGTTAGGCCTAGGCCCTAGAGCAGGTTCTTAAAATGAGGCACGCGAGAAGTAAACAATGGGCACTTGACACAAGCGAAAAAAATTCCATGATAAAGCTACCTTCCTTTATTTGCGCGAAAATATGAAAATATAGCGTCACAAAAGGAGAAGGAATAGGTCATCGAGCTACAGATTGAGGAAGTCTGTTGTCATTCAGTTACATACAATGACATAATGAGGTTCTGATTCGTTTACATAATTCATTTCACAATTTTCACGGTAAGTTCTCATTTGGTCATTAATTCATTCTGTGTTTGCCTATTCTTCCCTTAGCCTTGAAATATACCAAACAAGAGCCTCATACCCAGTCATATCCAGTCTTTATTAAGAAAAAGTAGGATACTAAATTAACAGGTAACATTCGTATAAAGGAACCGAGGCCAATCTTTAACCAACCGAGCCAAGAGAGGGAACTTTATACTAGCGTATCCACATTCTAATTTACTTTGAATCTCTGACTACATATTATACAGGGTGTGTATAAAGTAACGCGAGTGAAGAGACAAATCCGATTTGAATTATATCATACATTAAGTGTGTTTAATCAACTAAATTTACTCTGTCACACATTTTATACGCACCAACCACCATTTTTAACATTACTAATTTTAATCTTATCTCATCACTAGGGCGGTCAAAAGTCAATAAAGTCAAATTGTTTCCTATGGGGCACTTTTCGCTGAAACGACTGAAAATGCAATAAAAACACCTGTAGGGGGTATATTACCAAAGTTAATAGGTCAACCAAAAGTCAACTTTTACCTGTTAGGTCAAAAAATAGCAATGAGGTAAATAAAGTCAATTTTTTGGAATAAATAATTAAATAACTAAAAATTGTTTGCTGAAATAGGAACTCCTCCAGAATCGATTGTAACACGTTGGGCAAGCTGGCTGAACGCTGCTTTTTATTATGCAGACAATTTTCCAAATGTGAAGACAATTGTGGAAAATTTTGAAGATGAAGGAATCATTGTTCAGAAGGCTAAAGAGAGTGTTGCTAATGAAAAACTGCCAAAGCAACTAATGTCAATCAAAATGAATTATAGTTTGATTGCTAGCTTAGTGACTAGGATGGAAGCATCTGATTGCACCATTAGAGAGGCATATGAAACCATTTCTTCTATCAACCTTGGCGAAGATATGTGTTCAGTCAAACAATACATTGAAACAAGACTCAAGACAAATGGTATTTGTGAAATAATTAACCTCAGTAGACCTGAAATCTCACCAACAGTTTATGGTCAGCTTTTGCAATGTCAACCAACAACTGCCGCTGTAGAGAGATCTTTCTCCATGCTTAATAAATTATTAAGTAAGGATCGCAATTTTTTTGCCAGAAAATGTCGGCAAATACTTCATATTTACCACAATCGGTCAACTGATGTAGAAGAGCAAGAATAAGTAATTAAAGTATCGTTTTTATTATTGAAAGTAAAGGCAACTTTATAAGTCAATTTTTCAATTCGTAAGGTCAACTTTCTTAATTTTTTCGGTCAACTTTTGACCGCCCTACTCATCACTTTATCTATGCGTATTTGTGGTGATTTGCAGCAGAGACATCACACACTGCGATATTTACTAGAACGTCCGCTGTGTCTTGCGCAGCAAAAGCTCCTCAAAAACACAACCTAGGTGAGGACTGGAAGGGGATGTGTTACTACAACCTTCCCTTGTTCTCCCTTAATGCGTATACCAAATTTGGTGTAGATTACCCTTGTTGTTTAGGTGTGTATAAATGAACATAGGACATCGTTGTCATTATCCCCTTCAGGAAAAAAATTTATTCATCTCAAAATAGCATATTAAAGCTAATGATAGGGACCTATACCCCTTTGGTCGACGAAGTTAAGCGACATTGGGTCTGGGTAGTTCGGATCCCACGTAAAGCTGTAGTAGGTCCCTCCCCTCCGTCGTATGACCTTAGATGTTGCGAAGGAGGTTAAACAATCTCAATCATTCATTCCCTTTGGTCGACGAAACATAACATCGACACTCCAAAATACTAACTTAGCCTAGCCTAACTTAGAATAACCTAACCTACGCTGTTATTAAGTTCCTACATAATTCTTTCTTGTTTTCTTCAAATGTACAATTTCAGACTGTAGAATTTTATACAAACGACTTTTATGTAATTAACCCAAAGTGATAAAGAGTATTTTATCTTTATAGGAGCCCTAATGAACAACGAATACATTGAAAACCCAATTGTAGGCCTAATGATAGGCCTTCTGCTAACTGTTCTTGTCCAGTCTTCTTCGACATCTACTTCGATCATTGTGTCGATGGTTGCATCAAATAGTAAGTTTAAAGCAATTATTTAAATATATATTATTACATAGAAAAATCTACTCGTTCCCAAAAACTGGACAACCTGAATCAAAATGGCTGCAGTAACCATTTAAGTTTGTAACCAGAGAAGTAAACATGGTGAGCGTGTAGTTTTCGCATGGATGAACTATATATTATAGTCCAGGCAATTTGTAGTTAGACCTGGGTAAAATTGCTTCAGAAGCTTTCTAAACTGTTTCCAGTTCAGGAACCATTGCCGAATAACATATCCAAAATCTGACAAAATTGGACCCCGGGAACACCCCCAAAAATGAAATTCAAAATGGCGGACTGGATGTTTCCTACGAAAAAAAAAATATATATAATTTACGCTTTTATTTATAGAGATACATTTGATGCTTTTTCTTTCAGTTGTAATGTTTTAAATAATTCAACAATATACAACACAACCAGTTATTACGCAAATATAATGTTATATAGCTTTTTACAGATTTTTTAATCAATAATACAACAATTATTTTTTTCCCAGTTTCAAGTTATGTTCATTACAGAAGAAGTGATACCTGGTCACAAACATACAGAAATTAATCCTCTTCATCACTATCATCGGATAGATTACCGGTACTTGGGTTGTTATCGCAACCACTGATTTGGCACTCGCCACAAGCGGCTGAACAGGGCATTCCATTACGCTTGCATCCACATCTTGAAGTAGCACATTTCGTCTTGCAGGAGCAGCGGATCATGTTGAGTAGATAATTTGGAGCTGGTGGCTTGTCGCAGGCTGTAGGGTAGTAGGAATTATTCTTTACATACCAACCCCACTGTTCTGCATCGATCTTCTCTTCTGTAGACTTCCAGATTAGTATTTGAAAGTATGTGCGAAAGCTGTGGTACTTTGTGGACGCATCGGTAGGTGGCAAACGTTCGGGTGTAACAAAAGATTTAGCTGTAGCTACCTTTTCAACTAACATTCGATGACGTAGTGCGTTAGTGGATTCAAGTGTTTTGCAGCCATACAACAGACATTGCCTTTCTTCCAGCGGCTTCAATGTCAGAGTGTTGGCAACAATCAGAACAGAATGTATTTGCAACTGAACGGAGTTCAGCCACCTTCATCAGTGTGTCGAATGCTTTGGCTTTACCGATCGAAAAAATTCTGGATGTGCTATCACAGCCCGTGAAGCATGCACAAACAGGAGATACTTGCAGATGTCATTGCCTAACAATGATTGAATGCTGAGAATATCATACACAGGATTAGAAGATGGTCCCCGTCTTATATCGCTGCGATAGTACAACTTGAAACCACTGTCCTTGGCATGGTACAGAAGGAGAATCAGCAAGTCGGTGTCTTCCCCTATTACTGTTGTAGTTGCATTTTCTGATGAGGAAACTGCTGCACGAACGATGTCCACATCAGCATCCCCATCTGCGTTGTGAACAGTACACCCGTGCTTCTTCAACACCTCACCTACGAGGGAAATAAATGCTTGCTTGTTGTTTTCATTAGCCAAGAAGTGTTCCTTCTGGCCAACAAACTTCATGCTTGGACTGAGATTCACATTTCTGCTTGTCTTGGTGCTGCGTCTTCTGTGGGTCATGTCCTTGATCGTAGGAGAGCTGCTGTAGCCATCAAAAACAATGATTGCTTTTCCATATGTTTTCAGAGTGAAATCGGCATATGAGTTGGCGATGCTGTCATATGTTTCATCTTGACGCCAGGAAACACGATGTAGTAGAGATCCACCATCCAATACGTACTGGTCTGTGCACTGAATTTCTTGAACTTCTTCCATGCGTAAAGTGTCAGTGTATTTGATTATTGCATGAGCTAGCTGAGACTTATCGGGTTTCCTCAAGATACTTCGTGATTCGAACAATGCAGGAGGATATGCACACAGTTCGTAACACATGACATCTTCAAGATTCATGTCTCCGCCAGTGGCAACAGTCATCATTCTCTGAAACAGTAGTGCAGGATCTACTTCTATATCTGAAGCATCAGCAAAGCTGGGCACAAACCGTTAATCCGTTAATCGTTAATTAACGAAGTTAACTTTTTCGTTAACGATTTAACTTTTAAGTTAACTTTGAAAATCATTATCGGACTAATTAACTTCCGTTACATTTAACTTCCGTTAACTCAAGTCCGTTAACCCAAAAAATTCATAAATAAACGTTTAAAAGTTTATATTATTTTCAGTGCTGAGCAGGGCGCAATTAATCCGCCACTGTTAATAGTTATTTATGGCATTGGTTTGAGCAAAACATGGTCGACTGTAAAATCAGGCGGAAAGATTTGCCATTTGAGTTGAATGTTTCAACTTCTTTCAAGAAATATCACGAGCATTTTAAGGCACTTTCAATAATATATATGTAACAATTACAACAAATAACTACATTCGTTTCATTTGCAGTCTGTCTCTTGCGCAACATGTTTGTGCTAGTGAATATTTAAAAATAATCGTTGTCAAGTAAGTCATGTATATTTATATGTCTGTGAGTACCTTATTAGTAGTCTCCTTGATACATTTCAAGAACCATAAAACTGATCAGGTAAGATTTCAATTCTCATGTCAACAACGAGGAGGAGGAGGATGACTTCTTCAGTGCTGTCATCCAGACAAAAGAGAGCAGCAGAAGCCACAGGTCACTCAAGGGCAAGGCCCAGAACTTGGTCAAGACCTGGCTGGAGACCAACTCCAAGGACTTGCTGACAGATGCTGCCTTCTTGGGTGAGCAAGTGTTGGTGGACTTGTTCATCAAGTTCAATACAGCCATCCCCTCCAGTGCTGCAGTGGAGCGTTTGTTCTCTATGGGCAAGGACATCCTGAGGGCCAAGAGATCATCCCTGTCTGATGAAAACTTTGATATGCTAATTTTCATGAAGGGCAACATGCATCTCATGGACAAAATGGAGAACGAGAAGAAGAGGGAAAATTAAATTATATATATATATATTGTGTTTTTCATTTTTTTATAATAAAAGTTAACGTTAACGGTTTATCGGTAACTTCCGTTACATGTTTAATGAATTAACGGATTAACGGTTAACGAAGTTAACTTTTTGGTTAACGGATTAGCGGTTAACGAAGTTAACTTTTTGGTTAACGGTGCCCACCACTGAGCATCAGTGATCACAACGGCAGAAGCAGATCCTAGTGTTTTCACTTTGTCAGATCTTTTGGCAGAATATGTAAAGGCTTGTTTCCCAATCATTTTTACGACAATGTTCGTACCGATTGAATGCAATTGATGAACGTTAACTCCAGGATCAGCAGTTAGCCCTGTTACAATGTTGCAGAGACCCGAGGTAGAATGGAATGGGGATAAGGATTCCAGACGTTCAAGTACTTTCTTCATGTCATTACTGTCCCTGATTTGTCTACTTCCCCTCATTTCCTTGTGCTGTTCACTACTTTCCAACAAAACTCTGGTGTATTCCTGCATTGCTAAGTTATAAGTGGAACACAGAGGCATAGAAAAGAGCCACGTTGTCCTTTGGATGTCTGTAAATCCACTTCCGCGTGTCAGTCCGCCTCTGCTTTTCAGGGAACGCATTAGTACTTGTTCTATCACCAGGTCTGTGCCGAGTCCGGCCCATAATCTGTCGCTTCTTCTTACCACAAACTTACCTTCCTGGAACATTTTGTTAACGGCTGGATTTTCAGAAGGCAAACTTAACATTTTCTGCAGGTACAGGTATATCGATTTCAGGTAATTGTGATGTTCGGCTGCTGCAATTATGGGGATGGTCTCCAGCATAGCTTGCAAGTGCAAATCCCACGAGCCGGTTCTGTCTGTGTTATCAAGGAACGTGCAATGTTGATCATTCGCTGATATTCCAACCAGAGTTGACTTGTTTGCGAAGTAGATTGTGGGTCAGTTTTCTTCGCATCCAAAGTGGTAGCAATCTGAGACAATGCATTCGAAGATTCCACATCCTCAACTGATTGTTTGGCGGTCATAACATCGTCGAGCAGGTCACAAGCTTCCTTATGGAGGTCATGAGGAGTTCCATCTTCATTACGAGGGAAAACGTCTGCGACTAGTAAGGTACTAAGAGCTGCATCTACTATCATTTGACCACGTATCGCTCTTGAAACAGCTTTTCCAGACATCATGTGTTGCACGGCATTTGGTCCGTATATTTCTTGAAGTACTTCAGACAATCCTGAACCATTCATAAGAGTACCGACTGCTCCCAAAAGATTCATCAGAGTGTGAAATGATCCCAGCATTAAAACATGTCCTGCAGGTCTCTCTGTTCATTGATGATTTGGGAAGCTTTCCAGAACAAAGGCTGATCAAAGGTAATAATGCATGGGACTTTTTGATCGCGTGCTATCTTGCTCAAATATAGTAATGTCGAAAATATGCAGGTCATGTCAGTTGGCGACATATCTATGATGGGAAAGAACGTGATCGACGCCACACCTGGATGTGAGACACTTGATCCACCGTGAATTGCCTGCATTGTTCCGGACCAACTTGGACCTGATCTTTCTGCTGAAGATATCTGCCAGAGAAGACTAAGTCGACTTATGGTGGCAGTGGGTACTGGAAGTTCGCGGAATGAGATGTCCCTCAACATGCTTCTCGCGTGTCTATATTCCCTAATGTCAACGGTTGCAATCTTCTTAATGTCATTGTCACCAACATTACGCCTGTGAATAGAAGGGTGGATCTTGATCTTCGGAGTTATTGCGACAATCATACCCATTCCATGAAAGGTATTCTTCCCATCCAAAGTGCAGACATCATGATCGACGTTATCTGCTGCTAGAAGGACTGCAGTGTTTTCATCAACAGTAAAAGAGCCAGACCAACTTGCCAGCGCCGCGTTTTCTTTCGAATCTTGTTACTTCTGCATACGACGAACAGTAACCCAGCTGATGGAGAACGTCAATAAGGTACCTTGACCTAAAGTTGTGGTGTAGCTGAACCGACAAACCGATCTGTAGTGGACATAGTAATCCTCTAGGACGGGTTGCTTGCATAATGCTCTGCCCAATTGCACCTATTTTTCTTGAAGCATCCTGTCCCGCAAATGCTTTTGATAATAGCAATTTCAGACTGTTGGGAATGTAATCAAGAGCACTTTCTGCAGTGATGTCATTTGGAGATGGATACACATCTTTTCTAGGCGAGTCGACAGACTTGATATCACTTCTGATTATTTTTGCAGCAGCTTCTACTAGGTAAATCTTCTGTAGCTCTATATCTATATCACATTCTTTCGACTTTTTGTGATAATCTATAAGAATTTCATTAGCTGTCTCTCGTAGTGTTACTACATCTGCCTTCCCACTTTCACCTGATATTATGATCTTGTCTCCGTAACGTTCTAAAAGCTTTCTCTTCATGTGCCTGCGTTCGTAGACAGAGCTCTGACTTCCTTGAAGATATTCCTCCATTTTGGAAATTAGGTCTCCAATCAACAGTTGTTCATCATCATTCTCTTCCAGGTAAGCACAGGTCTGAAGGAATGCTTGGTGTTGCTCTTCATTAGTTGGTCTCCCTTTCTTCGAATCATGATCGTCGGAGGAGTATGCGCGAGGAATGTTTTTTCCACTTCGAAAATTTACGCTGCAGGTGTGATGGTAGACACAATCTGCAGCAGGAAGATCACGAAGATAATACTCCAGACGGCCTTTTACATTAAACGACCATTCATCGCAGCGGCTTTCACAGCACCTTTTTATGGTTTCGGAGAACTCTGTAGTTCTTATTTTGACATGCTCTGATTTTGGTTTGTGTTTGGAAAAAAAGTCCACAAAGGTATCACAAAACAAACAGTGAGTAGCACTGGAAAATGCGTATTCATGAAAACGAGCACTTTTCCTTGATATTGCCTCGGCTGCGGTCTGTCGCTTCTTTATTTCAATGGTCTTTTTATCCGTAAACCTTTTCCTACATACAACGTGAACACTTATTCCAGCTGTTGCAACAACATCGCTTCCACGGCTGCGGCTGGATGCATTTATACCATCTGCTCCTTTTTGCGAGATGTGAACCACTTCCTGTCCGCTGTCCAATTTCTCCTTACAAATCACGCACAATTCTTCAGGGGTCTGCATTCTTGAAGGCGGACGCACACCGAGTCAGCCGTAGTAGTATAGCCGCAAAAGGGGAGAGTGCAAGAATGTTGCAGGTTATTATGTAATGTTGCAAAGTGGGGGTGGGGGTTGTTGCAAAAGGGGTGGGGGGTTGCACATTTTTTTTCCCCAAAGGGGGGTGCTGCAGATGCAACAAGGAAAACTTGGAGGCGGCGTTATCCCCCAAGAGAAAGGAGAGAAAGGAGGAGAGAAAGGAGGAGAGAAAGGAGGAGGAGAGAAAGGAGGAGAGAAAGGAGGAGGAGAGGTGTTCACCTGGCAGGAGCCAAGTGCACATTAAGACTTCAGCCGAGTAGGCGTTGTTTTATAGGCTCCTAATCAGCCAGTTGGCGTAAATGGCTTGAGTTGCCAGATACCGCGATACCATTGTATACATTATTATAGACTCCTAATCAGCCAGTTGGCTGTAAATGGCTTGAGTTGCCAGATACCTCTTTTTAGCAGTATTATTGTATACATTATTATTATATACGCCTAATCAGCCAGTTGGCTGTAAATGGCTTGAGTTGCCAGATAGCGCCATTTATTCTCTAATCGAAGACCGAGTTGCCAGATACCATTGTATACATTATTATAGACTCCTAATCAGCCAGTTGGCTTAGAAGGCTTAAATATTGCCAGATACCGCAATACCGTTGTATGCATTATTATATTTCTTAAAAGAATACCGGTAGTAGAAGCCATAACAATTAAGTAAAACAACATTGCATCATTCTGTTTATTATAAATATATAGAAAATAAATATACATTTGAGGAATATGCATATAACAGTACAGGAAATATATACACACAATTATGGATATATATAAAATAAAATATACATTTCAAATAAATATACACTTCAATAGAAATATGTACATAACAGTACAGGAGAAATATCACGCAAAATATATATATATAAACACAAATCAATAGAAATATGCGTATAATCAGTACAGGAGAAATGTCAAGCAAAATATATATACAATTCACTTTTTTTCAAAATACTAAACTCGGTCTTAATCGAGTTTACAATTACATCATTATTGCTCTGCATTACGCAGTATATGCGGCTTAATAATATTTCACCGCTTAAAGTATAGGGAAACCTGTACTCGATATGAAGGGCTTTCATATCGTTCAGTACTATTTTTGTTCCCACTTTACAACCGGTTGGTAAGTCATCTTTAAACACGTCTAGAATACAATCAAAAGCACGCACAAAGAGTTCATCGTTAGCTACATTATTAAATACAAGTTTATAAACACGCTTTTCCAATCGAGGGTTTATTTCTACCGACTCGAGCTTTTCAATCGTGAACTCACTCAACATAGCGGCAATTGAAATAATCTTCTAAATCGTTACGACAACTGCGCGTTATATAAAGAAATAGTTCTTCAGGGTGAACGGTGTAGGTGAGCTCAGCCTTGTACCGATCAATTGCTTTGTACCAAAGTTCATGGTATTTCAAAGAGTCTAAACTTTTTAAATAAACGTCCAGCTCTAGACCATTCTCACCAGCCCTACACTCGGTAAACCCATCGAGCAGAGCGGTGTAGGCGTATTCAAGTACTGTATCAAAATAAAGCATGTCCGTAACACGCGCGTCTAATATAGGTTTCAGTTTACGGAATCCGACGATTTCAAACATTCTGTCGAGGATGAAACGGTTTCGCGTAGGAATAAGAGCGTTATTATCAGAAGCATTCTTCCACATCAGCCGTATATCAATGCACGGCCGATCGTTATTTATACACAACGTACATACAACGGCGTATGAGGGTGCGTCACTAATATGCTCTCTTCTTGTACCTACGTTAGCAGGTATTTTATAACGATCTTCACTCCACTTCTCAACTATCACAAAGATTCTATTCATCTCCTCGATACTTAAATAAACCCGTTTGTTTGTCGGTCTACATTCCGTTTCCAGTACATAGCTAATGGTACCGGAATTACGCCTGAACACGCGCAACGATTTCGTCACGGACACATCGTACGAGGCGTTGAGAATGCTGCTCAAAGGAAGTTCCATCGTATTCGAGGAGCGCACGTCCACTCGGCTCAAGCTCTGAGATAACTATGAGCCGTGTGAGGCACGCAGGTAGGCAGGAATGGTTCGACGGGCGGCTGACTCGATGATACGTGAATGGGCTTGTTCCGCGAGTCGAATTGTTGTACCGGTACAAGAATATCACTACCAGCCTACGCACCAGACAGTTTGGATAAGAACTAGGAACATTTTATGTTTTACTAAACATCTCCACACTCCGGCGCACTATTTGAGAGGAACATATGTTCATATTTTTCCTTTCTGCCCATCAAACGATACTCGTCTCTAAACTCTGTTAAAAATTCACGCAGGGCACTAGCCACAACCTCACTACGAACCTCATCATGATATACGTTAATATAGTGATAAAAATACTTAAGATTGTCCATGATCACGAGATTCACATTTTCAGTCGTAGGGTATGAGTAATCGACATGGTGTAGCATGACGTAATACCGCTTGTCACACCACCCATCAGCAAGACTCATTATCCATACCTGCTGCTTCTCTTCTGCACGCGTTGTTTCTTTTACTTCACGGTGTATGTGAGACTTTATAAAGTTTAGCTCTGCAGTATACTTCAGCACATCGTCTGTGCAACGAAAGCCTTCAACGGTCTCACCAGAACATCCGTAGAGTATTTGTACATCTTGGAACTTCGCACAATCCAATGTGTTTTTAAAAGAGGCATAGGAGGGATGAATAGGAAGTTTTTCGGTATCCACCACATCCTGGCACTTTACTGAATACCATTTCGTAAACGTTGTACAAGCAATATTAAAGGTAGCCATTTGAATACACGTCTGATCTGAATACACGTCTGATCTCTCGGGCTTACTGCGGTCGACTGACCACGCAGGGATTCCCAGATAGTAGCATGACTCACGGTCTTACAGTGGGCGGAGCTTAGAACTTTCACACACACACACACACACACACACAAGGAGAAAGTGAAACGCTATTTGAAACATGATTTATTTAATAAACGAGATATTCAAGTTATATATATTTACAAATACGATTTAATAAACGAGATATTCAAGTTATATATATATATATATATATATTTACAAATAGATACGATTATATACAAGACGTGTGAGTTAGAAGCATCATTGGTATCCAAAGGGTACGGTATCATAGGTACCAGGTAACTGGTAACGTTTCCTATAGGTGTTACGGCACACCATCGTACCCCTAAGTTCCTTCACGCCCCCCAGCTTCTGCGCCCGAAAATTGTGGGTGCCTACAATTAGTTGGGGAGGTTGTTCATCCAAACATACTAGATCCTTCAACGACTCAAAGTTAACAACCTCCCGATTCGCATGGTTGAGCGTAATACCCTTTGCCTTCACGATATATTTCATTTCCTCCCCCACCCTGACCCGTACCCCATAAGTCTTAGGTCCTGTTGAGGCAAAAGAGTCGGCGTATGCGTTGTCCCCATACTCATCCTTGATCTCATCAGTGAGCTCGCCGAGGAACTCCCCAATAGTGGGCATGTATTCACCCTCCCTCTCTGTGAATATCACGCTATCTGTATCGGCATACAATACTCTCCGCCCAAGAGAATGCAATAGACCCCAAAGTTTTATACGGGCGTAGGCTGTTGTGAAGCTGGCCACAGGTATGTTTGTAACCCTTGAGGTATCTGTGGCAAATTCAGTGTTGTTGTACTTTATTACGTAAGTATTACCTACATTTACGATCTCCATGACCTCTTTATCGGGGGCATTGGCATAATCCCAGACATCGCTATAACTTTGTGCCAAATGAATGCTCCCTCTGCCGGTATTCTGCGCAAATTTTCCCCATAGACTGTTTGACACACTTTGCACTAAAGCGCTTGCCAGGATTCTTTACAATTGGACACGATCAAGTTGTATACTTCGCGGTCGCGTAACGTTGAATATAGGCAGACTTTTCATCTTCGGTATCAACTCCTCGCGGATACCCTGGATGCCTCACCTTATCCTTCAAAAGGTGTTATATATGGTGGGAAAAGGTTGGGTAGCTTCTGAACCTCCACACCTCATGTATCTTCAGTATTCTATAACCATGGCGCACGGCTAGGGCCAACTCAGGACTTGTATATACGCCTCTGATCTTACGCTGGTGGGGTATATGGTTACATTCGCCGTTATCCTCTTCAGCGCCACTTCACGCACAGGGGAAACATGAGCTTGTCGTCGATAACGACAGTAAGATCGGCATCCATAAATTGCGTGGGGGGAGTAGTCCTCGAAAGAGAGCCCAAAGTAACGATCATTCAAATTTTTGAAAATTCATTGATGGAGGGTAGGCTAGGTCCACCAGTTTCTCAGGAGCGCCCACGGGGACGGATTGCTCTTCATCACGTATGGGTATAAAGAACAGAAATCGTAGTAATGGAGCTTCACGCCATCCGTTAGGTGGGGAAGTATAGTCTGAAAGGATTTGTACGTCCTCCAAACAAGCTATCACACATTTGAGAGGATCCAGCACCATTGAACGCTTGATCGTTTTATTTCCTCACGGTACACCTCGTCTGTCTCCATCCGTGCATCATATTCATGCTCCCACAAGACTTTGTGAGTGAACTGTGATCCTATAAGTTGATCGCGGTGCAGGTCGATGCAAGACAGTCGGCAGGAGACCTACCGTCGATATCTCCGGGATTCCGCACTCAGGACGGGGGCATCCATGCACCAGCAAAACCGTTAAAGGAGTACACAGTCTTCACACCAGTGACAACGGTTTTCACTTAACCCATCAACCCAAAAAACACGTCCATTAATCTTAATGGTTACTTCACCCGTGTTGCGGGCGTGCTTTATGCATACACCTGTCTTTTGCTGTAGGTGTATGAGCCAGTAAATAGCTTGTGCCCGTAACTGCGGGATTGTTTCGGTGAATAATGGCTAGGTGTCTTTCGGCATGAAGTTATTCTTGAACACCGTAAACATAATGATGCGATGGTGGTTGCGACTTGCAGTGGATCGCATTTGAAACGGGCTATGTACATCCTTCTAAAGGCCTGGAAACATACTCTAAGCACGCGCACATCATTCACGCAATAACGCTCACATTCATGAGCTATATTATAAGGGTTACTTTCATTAAAACTGTCGTAGTATCGATCAAAGTCTTCACGTTCATCCATACAGTCAAAATAATGTTTGGGGGGTGGTGGGCCTACGTATTTAAAGTCTCGCTGGTGAGGAAAGTGTAAGGGAAGTATCCTTTGGAAACTTCAGCTGCTACTCCCATCACCTTGGGTAGCTTTGCTAATTTACAAGGTGTGAATAATAAAGTATCTTTAAATTGTACATTGCCTCTTATCTGCATCTGTATTAATTTGTTGCCTCTTTTCAATGGATCACCTGTAAATATCTCAGAGGATTCGTGTTCAAGCAACTCCTTATAAGGAACTGCGTGTCAACTTTCCCCGTTATGGGCGAGAATAACAGTCATTTTTTGAACTTGTCGGCTAACTTGACAATATAGGACACAAATAGTTTCACAGGACTATCGCTGACATTCGTTTTAAAAACGTTTGTCCGTTTACCACATTTGGGGCACTCGTCACATTCGATATCCATACACTCATCACAGATAGTCTGGCTCACAAAAAATGTGGAATTACCTCTTTGGTTCAGCGTTCGTATATGTTTCTATATCGTAGTATACAGTTATACAAGGTTATTTTTAGGCTTAGCATCTTTCATATAACATACATGCTTTACTCCATCCGCCTTATATTCCTCCTGGCATGTAGGACAGTGAATTACGTCACACTTGTGCTTAATTTTCCCCCAATTATCCATTGTGTGAAACATACCACATTCACAGATTCTCATTTTCCTGCACGTGCCAATTGATTTATGGAAATCAAAACAGCTATTATTGAAAAATGTGGTCTACACACATCACAGTCTCTCTTCTCAGCTTCAACTACACGGCTTTCACATTTGGTGCTTTTACACTGCTCACATACCATGTGACATTCTTTACAATGTCTCACTATATCATCCGCAAACTCGAGGCACCCTTACAAATCATGATGTCTCCCATATTTTCGACTTTTGTCATAACTCGCGTAAAGCCACCTTATATTACGGATGGGGAGATACGTTGTCCCTGACAATCCTAAAATAAGTAGAGGCCTTGTACGATCTCTCACACAGCTTTTAAAAACATACACAGTCCTACGACGATCATCCAACCCAACACAACTATGCGGACATTCATTTCCGTTCTAACCCTTCTCAGCTCTTCAGGACCCATATTACAGTCAAATTCAAGTTCACAGTCTACAGCTAGTTTACGGGCACGCTCCACGACTGTAGGCAACCAAATTTTTTGAGTTCGTGTATTTTGTACAGTAAACATACGTGCTAAGAGTACTGCTATAAAGCCTCAACCACGATCGACGTTTATATGCCGTCTATAAATAGCTTGAGAATTGAAGTTAAGAGTATACGGTATGGCACTATGACCCGCAACACGGTATACATGGTCAATATTTACCGTGAAGTTGTCCATATTGAAGGCTATACTACTTTGGGGGGCTTGCATTATACGCCCTAATATATATTCTACAGCTTCAGCCGCCAAAACGTCTAAATGGCACTATCACCCAATAATCGTCTACATCACCGTCATCTGACCCGAATCCAAAGGACAGACTCGTCCTGACTTCACGCTCGTCACGATTCTGAAGAGCAACTCTATAATATGCTCTACAACCGGCGTAGTCCGCGCTCAATTCCACTGCTATACATGACTCTAGGGTCGACCCTGACTCTATACCGATTTCTAGTCAAGGCTGGGGTGGGGGCTGCGGATCGCACCAATTCCAGCGTTATACCATCCTCAACAGAACGGGTGCGGCGGATGAATTAGTGGATATATTAGCGGAAGGTGCTGCTGATGGGGCCCTGTTGCGTAGAAGGTTCATGGTTGGGGCTCTATTATTGTAGACTTAACAGAACGGGGGGCGGCGGATGAATAGGGGATATATTAGGTGCTGCTGGGGGCTTGTTGCGTAAGAGTTGAGGGTTGGGGATCTATTACCGCTGCAACAGAGCGTTTTCGGGCGCTTTATACCTGACGCGGGGGTCTCATACCTCCGCTTTGGACGTGTTTACCGGTAATCGATGGTGAGGGTTCAGGGGAGGAGATCACAACTACACTGTCGTCGAGGTCAACCGTAATGATGGGCTGCTCTACCTCATCGTCATTCACGGTTCTGTGGAGAAGAAATATAAGGAACAGCACTCAAAATTTGTAATATTTTGTAATGACCCACTTAGGAGTGTGACGTGTTAGAAATGGACTCTGTAGAAAAATTCAGATTCACGAGTCCTCCACATGTATTATATCTGGACCTACAGGATGTGGTAAAACTGTATTTATGCTTAAAATCATTAAAGAAAAGGGAGAGATGTTCTCGAAATTTGTGCATAAAGTTATATGGTGCTATTCGACGTATCAATCAGTGTTCAACGAGTACCAAGATGATATTTTGTTCCACAAAGGCGTATATGACGTTAATTCGTTAAAGGGAAATGAACATACAATCATTGTAATTGACGATCTCATGTTGGAGATGGATAAAAACGTTTGCCGAGACATTTACAGTATTCTCCCACCATCTTAAAATAAGCGTGTTCTTCATCAATCAGAATCTATTTTTCAAAAATAGATACATGCGCGATGTGTCGTTAAATACGCAATATCTAGTCTTATTCGCGCAACGTAGAGATGTATCACAAATTGGGTATTAGCCAATCAATGTTCCCGAATCAGCGTAAGGAGTTTTTGGAAGTTTATAAAGAAGCTACAAGCACGCGTTACGGATATTTGCTTTGCGACCTTCATCCGCGAAACACGTTTAGAGTGCTTCTGCGAACGAATATATTTCCAAACGAGCCTGAAACGGTGTATATTCCAGAATGACAAAGAGACTAAAGAAATACCGTGAATTAATAAAAATCTACCATCGACTGCCCAGGGCAATGCAGCAGATGTTTATAAAAATATCGACGCCGACTTTTTAAAATGCATCTGTGAAATCTGTCTTAACGTTATAAATTGCAATGTATCAATGAAAACCCATCAGAAGGCTCGCCTACGCCGCTACAAGAACATAATACGTGCACTCGCTCGTAAAAGCCAAACTGTAGCGAAGAAAAAACGAATTATTGTACAAACAGGAGGGTCATTTCTCCCCATCTTATTTTCAGTTTTGGGTCCTTTACTGACTAGATTAATATGAAGAAAGTGGTAGTGATTCCCCACGAGGTGTACGCTCACTGCAAAGGAATCCAGACACGTATCTAGATCCCCGTAAAAGCAGACTTAAAAGAATGGAAAGCGAATTGTTAGCCCTATTAAACAGTGAAAAAACACCTGAGAAAAGAATCTTATACCAGAAGCTCTGCAGAAATTTCTTCACGAGTACGAAAATTATAAGAGCCCTACAGAGATTCCTGTGGTTATTAGGCACAGCACGGGGGACGATGGTGACATAGGATCTGTGCCCGACGACACAGCTGACCAACCAAAAAGATTAGCCACACAACATATCGAACTTGTATTAAAAAATACCCTCCCACTTACATTGAGGAGTAAAGGCTTAAGTCTTTATAATCTATTGAATGAGGATCCCGCTGTACAATGGACCGATACAGGGGAGATCATTGTGGAAGGATCAAAGGTACAGGGATCGAATATCGTAGACATTGTCCATGATCTGGTGAGAAAGTGGGATAGGCTATCACCATCAGGATGGAAGCATATTAAAGCAAGACTACAACAAATAAATGTCCCTAAAACGTTGATAGGAAATCTGAACAGGTTAAAAGACTTGGAACATGCAACGCCTGTGACACAATTGAAGGCGCCGTCACCCCCTGCGGTAACACCTTTGAAGAGGAGCAAGAAGAGGTTAAACCAACCCTACCCACGTGCCTCTAAAATACGCAAATGGCTAACGTAATAACTAAACGCTATTATGACATTTCTACCCCATCCTCTTACGGCGGCGTAGATAGACTGTACAGAAGTGTTTACGGAGTAGGAAAAAAAGATGTTGAAAGATTTTTGAGGGAGCAGGACGCTTATACGCTTCATAAGCCGTGAGAAAAAGGTTTAAAAGCCAAGACAACGGCTTCCTCGATTGATTCTATTTGGCAAGCAGATTTAACAGACATGCAAAGATATTCTGTGTATAACAATGGTTACCGCTACATTCTATTCATAATAGACGTATTCTCTAGATATCTGTGGCTAGTTCCTCTGTAAAATAAATCACCTGAAAGTTGCTAAAGCCACCAAAACGCTAATGTTAAAAGAAAACAGGGTTCCTGGCTATTTTTGTACGGATATGGGGAAGGAGTTTATAGGCCGTGCTTTTCAGAACATGTTGACAGAGTTTAATATCAGCTATTACACAACCAATTCTATACATAAGGCTTCTTTAGCTGAAAGAGTTCAGCGCACCATAAAGGAACGCATGTATCGTTATTTTACACATAAAAACACATACAGATTTCTAGACATTATGGAATCATTGGCATCATCCTACAACCGCTCACACCATCGCACGATTGGGGCAACACCTAACGAAGTTTTAGAAAGAGGTACGCTCCCGAGAAGAGATGGAACACCACCACCACCACACTCTGCGCGCTTCAAAATCAATGATTATGTAAGGCTGTCGCGTTCGGGAATAAATTCGCAAAGGGTTTTGAGCAAGGATGGACACGCGAGATTTTTAAAGTTAGGGCTGTGAGACCTAAAGGTGAGATAATGATGTATTACATTGAAGATTTGAATGGGGAAGAATCTCAGGAGGCTTTTACCGCGAGGAATTGCAGAAAGTTGCGTTTAATTTAGAAAAAAATGTGTTTAAAATTGAGAAAATTTTAGGAAGCAAAGGTTCAGGAAGGAGAAAAATGTACCTGGTGAAATGGCTAGGGTACCCAGAAAGCTTCAACACCTATATAAAAGCTGATGCAATAATGAAGCTTAAATAGTATGCAACATGGCTCCTAACTATTTCTACGTCACACTCCCGTCCTCCTCGTCCCTGTCTGTACACCCTAACAACACACTAGCCAACTTTGTAACAGAACTCCATGGGCACATTGAATTGGGTCGTGATTCGTATGAGGTGGGGATATGCGAAATTCAGCTGGACACCGTCTTTTTAAATATTGAACATAAAGAAACCGTTTTTACGATGCTTAGAGACATTGACGAGTGTGAAAAAGCTGGGGTAGCTATGGATGAAACTATGCGCATCGCTCGGACTAAGATTGCACGGTATTACAGTACAGAAGTAAGACTAGGGCCGGGTCAATGGTTCGGCCGAGGATGTTGTGAGAGGCTTAAACGTAAGTTTAAGAAACTCAAACCTTACGAATGATTTAGTATATGAAATCGTAAACAACCCTGCACATACACTAATCCTAAAATCAAAGACTAACAGACGTCTTAAAGAACATAGAAAGTTCAAAATTCTAACCAACGGCCGATATAGCGCAGCCTTCCAAAGAGACACATTTCACGAGACACAGTATAACTTGTCCAGATTAATGTATCAATTGAAGATGGAGAAATTGGCTGAAAGGTCCCCAGACATGTGCTATATTTACAGTAATATAGTGGAGCACCAGTTTGTTGGGGATACCCAGGCACGCCTGCTGCGCATTGCCACATCCCCAACCATAGAGGAAGGAGTTTGAGTATTACATATGACAGACCCCATTATGTGAATGTCGCAACTAATTTAATAACCAATATCACAATATATATAAGAACGATTGAGGGCGAAAACTTCCCATTCGGTAACGGGAGCTTAACAGTGAAGCTACACTTTCGATGCACTGAGTTATAATGGATAGAAAGCCTTTCACCGTCTATCGAGGGATGCGATACCAGCGCGGTAGTGGACTTGGATCCATTTTTTCATCCATACTACGTACGGCTGTTCCTTTGCTGAAGAGGGGTGCCAGATACCTTGGAAGAAAGCGCTACAATCAGGCCTTAACACTGCAGAAGACATATTGGCCGGGCTAAACCTAAAGAACTCTAAAAAAATTTAAAGCGTACACGGAACGAAATCATCAAAGATGCAAAGAGAAAATGCGTGGTGGCGGGAAGAAGAAGAGGGCCCCCGGAAGAAGAAGGGTCACGTGGTATTAAACGTAAAAGGCTATCAAAAAAGAAATGCTGTAAGCGAATGAACCTATGGTTGACCACTTTTTTGACTGATATAAGCTAAGGACATTGATCTCATGAATCATAGTTTGTTTACCACTTGTCGAGAGAGGAGTCACTATTTCGCCATGGCACGCTTCATCCACCCATGTAGTTCACAATGCTGTAAATCGGAGCTGTCCTTTTTTGAGCTCCCGCCAACCCAAGTTTCTATTGAGCACAGTGACTTTATTACAATTAACCCTTTAAACACAATTAGTTCCCCGAGTGCACCTATAGAATTCGTGATACCCAGCTCAGGTCCTTACTTTTTTGATCCAAGCTGTGTGCACATGTACGCTAAGCTACGTATAGCCCATTCTGATGGAACGGTATGCGATGACAAATATGCTGTATACCCTGAAACAAACTTTCTGCACGCCATATTCAACCAGTGTGACGTATATTTAAATCAGACCAACATATCGGCAGGCACGGGGTACTATCATCTACGAGCCTATTTGGAAAATGTCCTCAACTTTTCCAAAGAAGCGAAGGCTACCTTTTTAAGTGCGGAGGGATATTATCAAACTAAAGATGAAAATAGTATAAAGGACAAATTTAAAAATTCTAAAAAGAAATATCGAGTGTTTTGGACGGTTGCACACAGAGTTTCACTTTCCAGGAGAAGTTGCTTTGAACGGGGTGGATATGAAATAAAGCTCACCCGCACGAGTCCTGAGATCTGCTTAAATCTGGATGCGAATCAAGAAGAGGGTGCAAAGTCCGTTGTGGTTCACATTATGGACACACCTCCGCGTACGGCGAGTGAAATTAAGTTCACCAAAACAACTAGAAATTGAGAAAAATTTACTAAACGCTACAGTGAAATATCCTATTAACAGAGTGCAGATCAAACTATATACGGTTCCTGCAGGGTTGGCATCGAAGCAGATAGAAAACATTGCCCTGGGAAATCTTCCTAAAAGGATATTAATCGGCATGCAGGACCACGCTTCGGTGAATGGAAAATATAAAAAGAGTGCCTTTAAATTCGAGAATTTCGGACTTAAAAATATAACTCTATACGTTAATGGCACTGCTTTGGGTGGAACAATGGGTACGGACTATTCATCAGACGCTGTGTTACCTCTTTGTGCCAGAGCCTATAGTAATCTGACCCATATTGCAGGTGATTGTGATGAGCTTGGTAATGGGGTAACGCAGGAAGAATTCATTGATCAATTTAACCTTTACCCGTTTGACATTACACCTGACTTATCTGCTAGCGTAAATACCCATTTAACCCCACAGCAGAGCGGAAACATCTCAGTGCGGCTGGAATTCGCCAAGCCTATAGACGCTCCTATTAGTGTACTAGTATATCTCGAATCGCAAGCCCTAATAGAAGTAGATAGATTTAGAAGCGTTATCACTGACTTTTAAAATGGATGCTAATACACTTCAGAAAGTAATGGAGCGAGTCACACGTTCCAAATTTATCGGCGTGTTTGCGAAGAA
Organism: Bathynomus jamesi; assembly: GCA_023014485.1. Taxonomy (NCBI): domain Eukaryota; kingdom Metazoa; phylum Arthropoda; class Malacostraca; order Isopoda; family Cirolanidae; genus Bathynomus; species Bathynomus jamesi. Next base: position 123,616 of record JAJOZX010007266.1, on the reverse strand, counting down.
TGAAACATTGAGTTTGCCAAGTACGCGAGAATGCGGTAGTCTTATTGTGAACACAGACATCATCGGTAATGAAGGGATTCACTGGATCGCTGTCTATTTTAAAAATAGACAGCGCCTGTACTATTTTAATTCACTCGGTACTCAACCCTGGAGTGATCCTATTATTGTAAAATTTCTCGCTCAGTTACATATTCCCGAAGTTGTGTGGACCCCATTTCGCATGCAAGGATATTTTACTAATGTTTGCGGAATGTACTGCGTCTCATTTCTCATGCATATGTCAAATGATAAAGAATTTATAAATTTTTAAATTTATTTGACCCGTGTCACACTCGCCGAAACGATGAAATGGTATGCAGACAGATAAAAAACCGTTTTCCAATTGTACGTACTCGTTGTATATTATAATGTTTTTGTTCGTATATTTGTAACGATATATTCTGTAGCTGTTTATTGTACTGATTTCTTTCATTTATAAATTTATGAAAATATATTGTCTTCTTATCCCAAAAGATCGAAAACACTTACATTATTTCGGTGTGACATTGTTGACTGATCAGTATATCGTCCCTATTCCGAGATTCTTCAAAAGATTGTATAACACGACGTCAAATCCTCATCGGACCTTAAAGGAATAATGCTTTTAAAACATATACAGAGTACAGACAGATCCCCATTATGTGAAGATATCTTTGGTTCGAGGAATGAATGCCATAAAAATTCCGATTTTAGCATAATGGGGATAACCAAATAACATTGATTGACATTTTTGGCGAGTATCTATTTGACGAGATACTACAACTCTCCATATATATAAAATTCTAATTATAGACACTTACATTTCTATGGTAGTCCCTTGCGTCGGATTGTAAGGAGCGTCACTGCACATGTCTTCTACGGTTTGCGTTGTAAATAATTCGTCACGGTCAACCGCATTAAAAAGGCTAATGTCGTTAATGCTGCAGTATCACTCTCTTCATACAAGTCTGGGGAGACGTACAGGTCCATGGTGGAGGGAATGATTATTCACTGACGCGAAAATAGCTACTGTTACTCCCAACTGAAAAATATCCCTTTTATATGCACAATCGCCAAGCTCCGCCCCAAAGACCAGATGTTCGTAGTGATTGGCTGCCGATGTAGCTGGGTGGAGCTATGACGTGTACCAATCCGCTATAACGGGACCGGACGAGTAACATATATATATATTTTCACCAATAGATTTAATGCTCGTATTCTCCTTTGAAAATTATTTGGTGATTCGTATAGAACTTTTGATACTGATTCCAAATATGGTTTCAGAATTTTTCTATCACCCATAGTTTCGAGAATATATTTACTCAGAATTTCCCGCATCATTAGTCACTAATGTAATCGAGAGGTTATAAAGAAATATATCCTAATTATATTTTAAAAGAACATTCGGTTTCAACGTTAAACTGTGGGTCTAAGGTGGGGTGAAAACCTTTCCAATTGCGCTAGGGGACAATTATTTGGTGTTTCTTTTTTGGCACTGAGTCAGGTTTCAGAATTTTCTAATGTTAAACTGTGGGTCTAAGGTGGGGTGAAAACCTTTCCAATTGCGCTAGGGGATAATTATTTGGTGTTTCTTTTTGGCACTGAGTCAGGTTTCAGAATTTTTTAATGTTAAACTGTGGGTCTAAGGTGGGGTGAAAACCTTTCCAATTGCGCTAGGGGACAATTATTTGGTGTTTCATTTTGGCACTGAGTCAAGTTTCAGAATTTTCTAATGTTAAACTGTGGGTCTGAGGTGGGGTGAAAACCTTTCCAATTCAATATAACGTCGAATAATTCGAACAACTGTTTTTCGAAGCAGCAATTGTGTTCGAACACAATGGTAAACAAGCATATCCCGTTATTTGAACAAAACTCTCTCTCTCTCTCTCTCTCTCTCTCTCTCTCTCTCTCTCTCTCTCTATATATATATATATATATATATATATATATAATTGTGGGCCTATCTAAGAAACAAGCGTGTGTTTCATAATTTCTCTTCATTTGAAGTGAAGGGAGACTTATCAGGGATTGGGGGGAAGGTCTCTCGTTATGAGCTGCTGTTCAACGAAATCTTTTAGTTGGAGACAACTCACCATAATAATGGTAAAAAGTGGTATCTGTAACTCAGTCTTCGTTAGAAAAAATACATTAATTATTAATTACAGTTTCGCGTGCGTTTAATAATTAATTTATTACATCGAGTAGTTAATTTCTTATAATAAATAAATCTCTTAAAAGCCAAAATTCATTTGTTTTAATTTAATATGCGTTATTAGTTTCATTTTAAAATAATACACATTTGGCATTTTTTCCTGATTTTCATACCTCGCGTAAGATTAACTACAGATCCTATCTCTCCTCTCTCTCTCTCTCTCTCTCTCTCTCTCTCTCTCTCTCTCTCTATATATATATATATATATATATATATATATAATTGTGGGCATATCTAAGAAACAAGCGTGTGTTTCATAATTTCTCTTCATTTGAAGTGAAGGGAGACTTATCAGGGATTGGGGGAAGGTCTCTCGTTATGAGCTGCTGTTCACAACGAAATCTTTTAGTTGGAGACAACTCACCATAATAATGGTAAAAAGTGGTATCTGGTAACTCAGTCTTCGTTAGAAAAAACACATTAATTATTAATTACAGTTTCGCGTGCGTTTAATAATTAATTTCTTACATCGAGTAGTTAAATTCTTATAATAAATAAATCTCTTAAAAGCCAAAATTCATTTGTTTTAATTTAATATGCGTTTAGTTTCATTTTAAAATAATACACATTTGGCATTTTTTCCTGATTTTCATACCTCGCGTAAGATTAACTACAGATCCTATCTCTCCTCTCTCTCTCTCTCTCTCTCTCTCTCTCTCTATATATATATATATATATATATATATATATATATATATATATATATGATGAATAAAACCACGAAGGAAAGGAAACACAAAATGGTGCTCAAGCGCTTTCGTCTAATGACATCCTGAGGATGTCATTAGACGAAAGCGCTTGAGCACCATTTTGTGTTTCCTTTCCTTCGTGGTTTTATTCATCATAAATATTTTTCACGTGTTACTTTCGTGAAATAATTTTCATATATATATATATATATATATATATATATATATATATATATATATATATATATATATATATATACGGGTTTGGGGAATGACGATCGTCGAATTGTTTCATAAATTTTCAATTCCGTTCGTTTTTCCCACTGATATTCGAATGTTTATAAACAGAATTTAATTGGATTCACGCCAGACCATTACTTCGGTCTTATATAATTATTTTAGGATTTATTTCTTGTAATACTTGTGTTACCTTATTTCTATACAATAATGTCTTGAAGTGCTATTGGATATGGGGAAGGAAATTATAAGCCGTGCTTTCAGAACATGTTAAAAGAGTTTAATATCAGCTATTACACAACCAATTCTATACATAAGGCTTCTTTAGCTGAAAGAGTTCAGATATATATATATATATAATATATATTATATATATATATATATATGTATCATAAGCTGCTTAAAAGACTGTATATATATAGTTATAGTAAACGAAATAAACTAGTTAACCATAAAATTAATTATTTTCTATTATGAAGTTTTCGAAGGTAAACTATGTTATTTGTTTCGAAAAGTTTAAGTTCAATGAAGTTAATGTTAAATTTGCTTCTAAACTAAAATTAAATTTTATAAATAAATAATATATATATATATATATTTACCTAACATAAGATGTTTAAAAGAATGTATATATATATATATATAATAATATATATCTAGCAATCCGATCATTGCAAAAAAAAACTGGAAAGGTATGCAATTAATAAAGGTGTATTTAAACAGAATTTAATTGGAGTAACTATCGTCATATTGTTACACAATGGATGATTAATATTTCTGTAATACATGGCGCTATCTGATGGTGCGATCTGGCACATCAGCACCCGATTACATGGCTTGATGTGGCAACTCTGCATCTGCATACATGGTGCGATCTGACAACTCAGCAACTGAACACATTGCGCTATCTGGCAATTCAGCCAGAATAGAGGCTTATAAAAGACCGCGAAGTTGGTGAAAGACTCATTCCAGCTCGGCTCCCAGCCGAGCAAGGACCTCTGGTCCTTCTCTTTCAGGCCCTTTGGTAAAACCCCTTAGTGGCCTCTTAGGTTAGGAAAACGAAAATAACTTGGGGGAGAACTCCTCTCTCCTTCAGGTCTCTCTCTCCTACAGGTGTCTCTCTCTCTCCTTCAGGCGTCTCTCTCTCCTTCAGGTCTCTCTCTCTCTCCTACAGGTCTCTCTCTCCTTCAGGTCTCTCTCTCTCTCTCCTTCAGGCGTCTCTCTCTTCTTCAGGTGTCTCTCTCTCTCCTTCAGGTGTACCCCTACCCCCTTGGCTCAGCCAACTGGCTGATTCTGGCTGATTAGGAGCCTATAAAACAACGCCTACTCGGCTGAAGTCTTAATGTGCACTTGGGTCCTGCCAGGTGAACACCTCTCCTCCTTTCTCTCTGGCCCTTTGGGGGGAATAGCTTGGGGGAGGCCCCCAAGTTGCATGCCCCTTGCAACCTAGGTTGGCAACAAAGGCCAGTACTTTTTTTTTGCACCCCCCCACCCCCTTTTGCAACAACCCCACCCCCCTTTGCAACATTACATAATAACCTGCAACATTCTTGCACTCTCCCCTTTTTCGGCTATACTACTAGCCGTACACCGAGTCAGTCTGAAACAGAAAACACAAATTAATAAACTGTGTTGCAGTATTTAAAAGGAGTACATAATAACAGTTTTAAAGAAAATGACAAGCACAAATACGCAGATTTGATAGTGGGTAGTAGGAATTAAAGAGTTGTATATAATATAAGTTTATAAAGATGTAGCAATGTCCATTCTCACATACACTCCATACAGTATATTTTATTTACATTACGTGACGTCATAGTTTAATACTAGCCGCCTAATACAATTTTTAGTGTCATATAGGTTAATTTAGAAACGAAAATGTGTTTTAAAACATTTTACTGATCAAGAAAAACGTCATAACTCTCTTTACAAAGCGAAATTAAAATTTATTGTATTTCGTAGGAAACTGCCAGTCCGCCATTTTGAATTTCATTTTTGGGGGTGTTCCCGGGGTCCAATTTTGTCGGATTTTGGATATGTTATTCTGCAATGGTTCCTGAGCTGGAAACAGTTTAGAAAGCTTCTGAAGCAATTTTGCCCAGGTTGAAGCTATTTTTGCTCTAGATTGCCTGGACTAATACCATTTGCCTTGGATGGCAAATATTTAACCATGAACTTAACCCATTAAGGACCAGAAAAATTAAAAACGGATTTTGCTGGTAGAAAAATCTACCAGTGGTCCTTAATTAATGGGTTAACTGCTGCAACCAAGTATTTTTTGCTTCAGTTTTAATTTCTGATAAATAAAACTTCAAATATGATGACTATATTTTGCCTGTATGTAACAAAAAAAACTTTAATTTATTTACCTATTTATTTATTATCTAACACAGTGGTTCCCAACCTCGGGTCGCGACCCAAATCAGGGTCGCAAGGGTCCTCAAGTAGGCTCGCGAAGGTCACTATATTGACAATTTCTTAATTCAGCTTATATATATCAGCTTATATATATATATATATATATTTCAATTTTATCATAAGCCTGAGGGTCGGGAGGTTCTGTTGGTGGCCAATTTAGGGTCGCAGCAGAAAAAGGTTGGGAACCACTGAATTCTAACACATTAGAGGGTATAGTAAATTACAAACTACAAATTAAATACTTTGAGAAGGCAAACACGCAGGTAGATTTTCATCTTATTTTTCAGCGTAGCTAATAAGCGTCACTAACTATATATATATATATATATATATATATTATATATATATATATATATGCTGCAAACCCACAAGGAAAAAGAAAAACGATTCCAAGGCCTTTCGTGTATTCAAAGCTACACCTCGTCAGGGAATGAAGTTAAAAGGCGAGAAGCCCATATATATATACAACGTACAGGAAAAACAAAACAATTAGCACATACTTAACAAGGGTTAATGAGAGGCAAAAGAAATTTTAACATGATATCGTCAATTTTATAAGTCCCCGAGCTGTTATTGAAATTGTTTTTAAAATGAATAAATGCACATTCTAGAATATTTCGTTCTATTATATCTCTGTTTTTAACAAGCGCTTTAGAACTATCCCACTTGATGCTATGGTTACATCTATACATATGGTTAAATAAAGCATTGGAAGTACTAGCTGTTCTACAAGCATATTTATGCTGTTTTACCCTAATATCTAACGTTTTACCGGTTTGGCCTATATATACTGAGTTACATTGTGTACATCCGATCGAATACACACAACCAACAACATTATCAGGGCTATTCTTTATTAGGCGTGATTTAACAGTATTATTATACTTAAAGATTACATTAATGCCAATTGCTTTAAGTACAGTTGGAAGGTATTGAAAATTAACATGGTAAGGTAGGCTAAGGATATTTTTACGCTGGGAACAGCTAGTACTTCCAATGCTTTATTTAACCATATGTATAGATGTAACCATAGCATCAAGTGGGATAGTTCTAAAGCGCTTGTTAAAAACAGAGATATAATAGAACGAAATATTCTAGAATGTGCATTTATTCATTTTAAAAACAATTTCAATAACAGCTCGGGGACTTATAAAATTGACGATATCATGTTAAAATTTCTTTTGCCTCTCATTAACCCTTGTTAAGTATGTGCTAATTGTTTTGTTTTTCCTGTACGTTGTATATATATATGGGCTTCTCGCCTTTTAACTTCATTCCCTGACGAGGTGTAGCTTTGAATACACGAAAGGCCTTGGAATCGTTTTTCTTTTTCCTTGTGGGTTTGCAGCATTCATTCATTTCACGTGTTTTATTGTGAAATTCATCCCATATATATATATATAAAACCAGGCCTAAATGTCTGTGAATAATTTACCTAATTGTTGTTAATTTTGCTTTTTTTTATATAGTAAGGGGAGGGGGCAAGGGCGGGTGCCCGCAAAAACGCCCCTCTCCCCCGTATATAAGGAGATAACCAAAATCAAGGTCTCTTGAGGCCCAAAAATGCCATTTCATTTTTTTTTAATTAATTTTGAAAAGTTTGTGTAGTTTGTTAAATGCGTGTATGTGTAGCGAAGAATAGTGAGAAGTGTGAGTTTGAGAGCATGCTGGACTGCTCACAGGATAGATAAGACACGGAAAAAGATCAACTAAAGAGGACAGTGACGGGAGTTCTAGCACTCCCTGTCTCCGGCCTAACCTCCCCCGACCCGGGAGTACTTCCCTGGTCGATTGGTGTCTACAATCTCATCCGAATGATGTTTAATGATTTGAACAGCTGAAGAAACGCGTAACATTTTCGTGTCCAGAGGTATTTTACGTGTTAACCCTCCCGCACTCGAGGTAATGACCAGCATTTCATTCAAATTATCTGGTACAACGTTGGGTTCCCATAAAATCGTTCGTGTTTACGTATGGATTGATTTACGTACACGTGTCTCTAAAAAGTTATAAATTTTCCTTCTGACTCATCTTTCAAATATTTTGGTGAGATGCGATGTCAGTGACACTGGTCTATAGTTCTTTTGCCTGAAACATATTCCCCTTTTATATATAGGGACAATGTTCGTTCTTTCAGGATGCTCGGTATTTTCCTCTGTCCAGAGATCTTGTCAGTAGAGGGGCGTAGGCGTAGCTATTTCATTCTTACAGGTTTTTAATCTTAATATTGAGGCATTTCATTTGTTTGGATCTGCAAATGAATGTTATTTCATTTGACTTATATAGGGTGTTCGCAAAGTCGCACTACACTTGGCCAGCGCCAAATAACCAAATAATCATTACCATAACGTGGTAATGGTCTGAAATTTATTTTCCAACTGTAGTGCGACTTTTTGAACACCCTGTAGCTAGCGCTAATATCTTCTAGCGTGAAATCAAAGTCAGTTATACACTCTCCTTGTAATTTCTCTTCAAAGAAAGTACTTCTCTCAAGTACCACTTTGTCAGTTTTTGGGGTACTCAAAACTGATTCGTAATGAGCTCTTAATATTTCGGATATCTTTCTTTAAATTGTCGGTTAGTTCATTATTTTCTTTCCTTAAAAGGGGTTCGATCGTGGAGCGCGATCTTGTTTTTACCTTTTCGCAAGGTTATAAAAGTATTTTGGAGCTTCTTTTATTACTTCTACTGAATGACCTTGAATACAGTGTGTGTATATATATATATATATGTATGTATATACACACACAGAGCCAGTCCTACTGGGGGCGAACTGGGACATTTGCCCGAGCCCCGCGCTTGGGGGGAAGCCGTGGAAGGTGAATTTTATAAAATGATCTGAATATAGATTATATAATATTAATAATATATAATATTAATATATACAGTAACAGACTGCATAGCATTGTTCAATATGTATTTAGGATTGTATTTTGGATTAAATGTATTTTGGATTTTAAACCTTCTGACATTTTGATGTTTTGGATTGTATTTTGGATTGTAAACCTTATGTATGGTATTTTAAAGATATTCATGAACCCTAAATCAGTGTTAAGAGTATTAAATAATGGTGTGTGTTAAGATAATGGTGTATACGTCTAAATATTGACACCAAGTAAACGTGTAAACATGAAAATAAAATTGTATGTATTAAATTTCTCTTTTATTTACATATCTCAATTAGTTGATATTTTTGAGGGGACCCCGCACGGGTTAAATTGCCCCTGGCCCCTCACCCCTGTAGGACCAGCCCTGTATATATATATATATATATTTTTTTTTTTAATAAAAACTATTAAAGCACAGGGGGAGATAACCGTTATCTACATCACAAATCTCTCTTCCCAGCAAGAAATAGGATGTTTATAGCGAGTCATAAACTTTTTATATGACGCTTTATATGACGCGTTTATGACGCCTACTAAACGTTCCATTTGTTGCTGGGTTCAAATTATAGCAAGAATAACGGGAATACCTAAAGGCTAGAGCCCCCATGTCGTCTTGTTTTTTGCTTTACAGTACCAAATATAATAATAAATTATTAAATTGAATACCCGGTTAGGTTAACTGTACGCCCTTGACGATTGGTTTTAAGTCGTGATATTTTCGTTAGTTTTAACCTAAATTATTACACTGGAGGGCTTTAGTCTTCAGGTGATCCGAATAACCTAACTGTATTATTTACATCACTATCAATGTTGTGGACAATTTGATCTAAAACTACACTTTTCTGTGACGTAGGGAAAGTGTACTTAAAAAAAGAATGCTTAGTTTTGCCATATTCACTTCATTAGAACTTTTTAAGTTTTTAATAAAATATGACGTCTGTCTATTTATTATTTTAATATGAGTGCATATGAGCAGAGCTGGGCATTTGCGGCATATTTTGCGGTACTGCGGTACTGCGGTACTACCGCAAACCGCAAACCGGAACCGCATAACGCAGTACCGCAAAGGATCGCTGAAAGTACCGCAGTACCGCTACCGCATTCAAATTTCCGCGTACCGGTTTGGTGCCGGTTTGGTAGTTTGGTAGTACCGCAGTACCGCAGTACCGCAAAATATGCCGCAAATGCCCAGCTCTGCATATGAGACACTCCGGACCACAACGTGCCAAGCGCCAGTGGGGTCAGAATTGAGTTATTTATACCACTATATTCCGCCGCCCTTCCTCTATCCCGTGGGTGAGTCAGGAAGCAGATTGTGGACCTGTACGTATGTCGAAATCAATCAAATATCGTTATTGGTTCAAAAGTTATGACATTTTACAAATTGACAAATTTTAACTGCATTTTTCTCCATTTTTTTAATTTTGGCGCTTGGCAGCTTGTGGTCCGGAACGTCTCGTATCTCTGATGAATTTTTAAACATGCGACACTTCAAAAGGTTCATATTTATTTATTAACTGAAATAAAAGCATGAAAGTTTTACTGTACCTTTTCTACACATGTGGAATTAGTCCACTAGTGCAAAACATGCTCTATGTCAGTGGTTCTTAACCTTTTTAGGCTGCGACCCAAATTCTGGATTCTGGTTGCGGGGCTAGCTGGGCGACCCATGTCTTCAAACAGTTCCCTCGTAATAGATAATAAAACAGATAATTAATGGTAAAATGATCAGGGATAACATAAATAAATGATAAATTACAATTTAATGACCCACTCAAAATGGCTTGGCGACCCAATTTTGGGTCGCGACCCAGGGATTAAGAACCACTGCTCTATGTGATCTCTCATCTCACAATGCTTACACGATACTTTCGACGGAAGAGTCTTGTCCAACCGACTTCCTGGACTTCACTGGATCTAAACTCCCGTGACTTTTACCCATGGGGTTATTTAGAAAGAGTGTTTAAACCAGTGGTTCTCAACCTAGGGGTAAATTACCCAGTTGGGGTAATGACAACTATTTTATGGGGTAATGACACGCGATCCAGAAATTATAAAAATTAATATTATGATAATCCAAAAGTTATAAAAAAATAATATCTAATGATTAGGGGTAATTGGGCTGGGTTAGAATTGGTTTTGGGTAACCATACAAAAATGATTCAGAACCTCGGGTAATGGAGTTGGATTAGAATTGGTTTTGGGTAACCATACAAAAATGATTGAGAACCACTGGTTTAAAGAGAATCTATACAGAACAGAAGAATTGAATGCACCAAAGAACAAGAAATTTTTCAGATTTCAACAGATACTCTCCAGAATACTACAAAATGTTGTTTATGTACAGAGTTAATGAGCTCAGAGAACATTACAGAGAACATGTTTTGCTCTAGAGTACTAATTCCCCATGTGTAGAGAAGGTACAGTAAATATCTCATTCTTTAATTTCAGTTAATAAAAACAAAATACAGGGTGTTTCAGGTCGACCCTAGAAATATGGAAATTGGCAGAATTTGTAGTTTGTATTTGGTATTTCCGCCAATTTCCATATTTCTAGGGTCGACCTGAAACACCCTGTACAACCCTTTAAAGTGTCAGATGTTTACAAAAATCAATTAATATGTAAATTATGTAAAAAAGAAATAAAAATTTTGAAAAAAAAATGTTTTCAAAGCTGTTTTTTTTATGACACACGTAATAATGATGTAATTACACGTAATCATTACGTGCAATTTGCATGTAATGAAGGGCTACTTTTGGAATGAGTGACTTAATTTTTTATATACAGGGTGTCCCATAAGTCCGGCATCATAGGAAAAAAAATAAAAAAAGGCAAAACAAAAGCTTTTAGTTACAGAATGTGCTCAATATGTCCATTGTTTTCAATACACAAATTCAGACGTGATACCCAGTCAGCAAGCACACGGTGAATGATGTCAGGAGTAATGGTGTTACATGCCCCAATAATGCGCTGCCGCAAATGTTCAACACTCCTAATTTTCTCTGCGTATACCAGCGCTTTCAAGTGGCCCCAGAGATAAAAATCTAGTGGCGTGAGATCCGGGCTTCCAGCTGGCCATTTCACAGGCCCTCGACGTCCTATTCAATGACCAGGGAATTGTTGGTACCTTACTTGGGTGCTGTAATGTGCAGGAGCGCCGTCTTGCTGGAACCATGTTGGGAAATTTCCTTCTTCGTTCAAGACACTGGGAAATGCTTCTTCCTTGAGCATACGCCTCCAGTGACATGTTCATCGAAAAAGAGGGGGCCTATGAGGCGATCCTTCCAAATGCCACACCATACCATCACCCGAGATGCACCTTGTTCCTTTGAAGAGGTATACCAGTGAGGGTTGTTTTGAGACCAGTAGCGGGTGTTCTGTCGATTTACCTCACCATTTCCATAAAAAACAGCCTCGTCACTGAACAAAATGGTGGACGGGAAATTGGCATCCCGAGCATAAGAAAAATATGAATTATGGTTTGTAGAAATAGAAAAATATGAATTTCGCCTATTATGCCGGACTTATGGGACACCCTGTACATGCTAAAAGGTGACTACTATTTAAAGCTTTTTCTTTTATATAAACACTTATATATATATATATAGTAAATAGTATATAAATTCTAATTCTTTGTGCATTTTATGGAGAATTTAAAATTTATGTATAATTATTAAAAAAGTTGATTTATTTAAAAATTATATTAAAGTCATTCGTTGTAAATTATTATAATTAGTTATTAAATTATAAATTATTATAATTAATTATTAAATTATAAATTATTATAATTATTAAATTATGATTTATATAAAAATTATATTGAAGACATTCGTTGGAAATTATTAGAATTAATAAAGTCTTAAAAATCATTATAATTATTTTCAGATTTATTTTATTGAAAATATAATTTATAATTTTACGTAATAGTACAGTAACACCCCGATTTACGCGCTCCCCATTTGTCCGTTTTCGGATTAACGCGGTCCAAAAAATTGCGTTGCGTTTATTTATTAAAAAAAATGAATATTTATTGGACAGCGTTAATCCGAAAACGCGCAAATGGGGAGAGCGTAAATCGAGGGGGGGGGGGGTTACTGTACTTAAAACTTTAAAACTTTTACATTACTGCAGATTGACAGTACAGTTGAGCTCAGGAATACTATAAATTTACTGTAAAAAATACATATTTTCAAAACAGTCCCAAAAATTAGTAATCACATTTTTGGAGCAAGTGTAGTTTACCTCCCCCAGTGGTGCCTAGTGTAGTTTACCTCCCCCAGTGGTGCCTAGTGTAGTTTACGTTCCCCTACATTATCCTAGTGTAGTTTACGTTCCCCTACATTAACCTAGTGTAGTTTACGTCCCCCTACATTATGCTAGTGTAGTTTGCGTTCCCCAACTTTGTCCGCGTATACCTAATCAAATAAAACGTTAAAAGTGACTTAAAACTAACGAAAATATTACGACTTAACCTAACCAATCGTCAATTTATATATATATATCTGACGATTGGTTAGGTTAAGTCGTATTTTGGTTAGTTTAACGTTTTATTTGATGGATTCATTTTAAAAATGTCTCCTAAAGATCGTAGTGTACAGTAATTTACGTTTCCCATCTTTGACCTAGTGTAGTTTGTGTCCCCTTTTGCGTCAGGGGGACGTAAACTACACTTGCTCTACATTTTTTTTCTCAAAAATCCTCTTCGTCAAAACCTAAATTACAATATAAATAAAAAATAATGGGAACCCTTCATATTTTTATCTGGCGGGATGGGGGGGGGGGGGGGGGGGGGTCAATAATTATAGATTAGATGAAATGTAAAATTGAGTAGTTTTTACTTATCTATTTTGCATTTGTTTTATGAAATTTGACATTTCTTTTTTGTGTCTGGTTAGTGCTCAGTGTTGACGAGGCAATTCCAATGGTCATGGGAGCCAATATTGGCACTTCAGTTACCAATACAATCGTCTCCCTAACGCAGGTAATTTTTACGTCATAGATGTACGTTACCTTATATATATATATATATATATATATATATATATATATATATATATATATATATTAGGGTGATGCAAAATAACTTATCATTTCAAAAACTTGAAGACACCCTCTAATTTTATTTAATTTAGTGTAAAAACTGAACATGCAAAATTTCAGCACAATTGAAGACATTTTAGAGGTTGCTACCATCCATTGAACATTTTGTATATTGTTATTTTTCAGTTTGTATTTATTGTACATTTATTTATTTTGCAGATTTCATCAAAAATGGTAGTCAGCAACATATAGCAGTCATAACAGACTCTGAACCTCTTTCCGTAAACCTTCTCATCCCTTTCATTGCTATAGACGCCGTGGCCGAACATTCTAGAATCATTTCTTTGCTGTGACGTCACTGTGGCGGCCGCGTCAGTGTAAGTGCGGCGTCACTGACTCAGTATCTTTGCTGCCTTCGCTGAGAGTGGTTGTATAGCAGTTGCTGAGTTGCACTCATGGAGCGGCATGCGCGTCACAAAACAGTTGTTTGGCTCATAGGACATCCTATAGAGTCCTTCAAAGAAACCCAGCTTCCATCTAAAAGGGAAACATTAGCATTGTTTATGAACTACAAGATCAATAAAAAGCAACAGGTGAAAACAGCGGCTTTGTTGACTGCTAGAGATGTTATGGATGTGTGGGAAAAGGCACGCATCCCAACAGTGTTGAAATGTCATGTCGTGGAGAGAGTAAAGAAACTTTTCAACGAGTGGGAGAAACTAAAGAAGAACAGAAATAATAAGAAGAAGCAATCACCTGCACTACTTCAAAAACAAGAGAGCTAGCAAAATGACTTGCAAGATCTGTTTGACATTGCACATGCAAGTGCTCTTGACATGATAAAGATAGATGAAGATCGTGAGTTTTTGATGCTGCAACGACAAAAAGGAAGAAAAGGCAAAATGTCTGGAGTGGATAAAGTTTTTTCACAAATGGAAGAGATTGCTAGAGAAAAGGAAACATTGCTTGAAAAGAAAAGAAAGAGGGAAACAGCCGTTTTCGAAGCAGCAGTGCTCTCAAGTTCAAGTCCTTCAAGTTTGAATGAAGATAGTTCAAAATCAGAAGAAGAATTTGTTGCTGACCCTCAGCAGCATCAACTTCGAGACAAAGTAGATCAAAGTCTAAGAGTGCAAAGCTTATGGATTCTTCAATGCTTGTATCTCTTGATGCTGCAAAAGTAAGTGATAGAGCTGCTTCGGAAATCTTGATCCCAACAATCAATGCTCTTGGGCAAAACCCTGAAGAATACAGTGTTAGCTATTCATCGATACGGAGAGCAAAACAAAGGAACCGCAAGACAATGGCAGAAAATTTGAAGCAGGATTTCGAAACAAATTGCCCTCTCCAAATACATTGGGACGGCAAACTACTGGAAGATATTACTGGTCATGAAAATGTTGATCGACTGCCAGTTCTAATTTCCGGCCAAGGAGTTGATCAGCTTCTTGGTATTCCCAAACTTGCCAGAGGAACTGGTCAAAACATTGCAGATGCTGTCCATCAGTTAGTATTGGAGTGGAATATATCTGACCAAGTGAAGGGCATGTGTTTTGACACCACTGCCTCCAACACAGGTTCTAAGAGTGGTGCTTGTATGTTACTAGAGCAAAGATTGGATAAAGATATGCTGTGGCTGGCTTGCCGACATCATATTTTCGAAATAGTGTTAGAAGCTGCAGTTTCTGTCTCCTTGCCATCTTCTAGTGGCCCTGACATACAACTGTTTAAGAGATTCAAAGCAAAGTGGGTGGAAATTGACAAGAACAATTACCAAACAGCAACAGATGACCCTAACATTGCAGAGAAAATCTCAGATGCTGAAGAACTCATTCAATTTGCTCAAGCTCAGCTTGATGAACAGCAGCCTCGTGATGACTACAAGGAATTGCTCGAGCTAACGCTCATTTTCATCGGTAGTGCCCCCAAGTCAGGAATCAGCTTTAAAGCACCCGGAGCTTATCACAGAGCACGATGGATGGGCAAGCTAATTTTGCTGCATTAAAATTTGGATGTTTAAATCTCAGTTTAAACTAACTGAGAGAGAGGAAAAAGGACTGAGAGATGTTTGCTGCTTTTCAGCTGCGATATACATCAGATCGTGGTACCTGGCACCCATACCCTCATGCGCCCCCCGTTCAGATTTGCATTTTGTGCAAAGTCTGCAGCTCTACAAGCAAAAGGATGACAAAATTGCAAGTGCTGCACTCAATAAGTTTTTGAGACATTTGTGGTACCTCTCTGAGGAGCTTGTGGCGCTTGCATTTTTTGATTCAGCTGTTTCGCATGAGACAAAAAACAAAATGAAGCATGCTCTGCAGAAACCAGTTGACTCAAATCCGAGCAAACGAGCATCAATAAATCCTGAATCAGCTGGGCAGAAACAACTGCAGGATTTCGTTACTGCGAACACAAAAAGATTCTTTGAAATCCTAGAGGTGCCTTGCACTTTTCTTGAAAAAGATGCTGAAGAATGGAATGATGATGAAAGTTATGCGAATGCAAGAGATATCGCATATGGACTCAAAGTGGTAAACGACATTGCGGAAAGAGGTGTACGACTGATGGAGGAATACAACAAACTGATAACCAATGATGAAGAGCAGAAACAATACCTTCTTCAAATTGTTAAAAGTTACAGGTCGTCACTCTCAAACAAAAACAAGAAAACATTACTCTTGCTTCACAAAAAACGAAAATAAACATACATAAGTGGTTATGATATGCCTACTGGGGAAACTTCCACATAAAAAAAAGTTAACGCGCTATACGCTGTACCTCAGAGGGTGGTGCGGAAATCAGAGTGCCTATTATTTACTATTTTATGAGCTCACTACGTACTATAGTCTAGAATGTCATCGTTTTTTTTCAAACTAGGTTAACTAGGTACATATCAAACCGGCTCCGGCGAAAATATCAACAAAACAATATTTTTGAGCACAAACTGATATACATTTATTTTTAAAGCTTGGTAGCAACCTCTAATTTTCTCTTTTTCAACCCCAAATTTCGCATACAATGCTTTCTTAGGAATATGAATAAAATAGGAGGGTGTCTCCCTGAAAATTGAAAAAAAAAAAATTTGACCCCTTTTTGCATCACCCTAATATATATATATATATATATATATATGGGGCCCCTATATATATATATATATATATGTGTATATATACAAAAGAAATAAAAATATAATTATTATAAATTATTTGTTAGCAAATCTACATTTAAACGGTTTTAATTAAAATTTATACTACAGAGTGTTCATAAAGTTACGCGAGTGAATATGGTAATGACTTCACCATATTGCGTAACTTTATGAACACCCTGTACAAGCCGTTTTATATATATATATAAAGAAATGAGATAAGAATTTCATAAACAGTTTCATAATGATTCACATCTTAATAAATGCAAAAATAAATAATTAGTTTTTGGTTGGTTGTTCAAAGTATAAAAAAAACAAAAAAGTTCCTTTTGATATTATAATTATGAGTGACGTCACTTCCGCATTTCAGGTGGGAAATCAAGAACATTTTAGACGAGCCTTTTCAGGAGCAACTGTTCACGACATGTTCAACTGGATGAGTGTTTTTGTTTTTCTGCCTCTAGAAATTATTACGGGTAAGAAGAACAGTGATCGCTTTGCATCGCTTATATTTATACAGGGTGAATAAAAAGTTCCGCCCGGTTTTGTGTGAATTGTGGAAACCCCAAATCGGGCGGAACTTTTTATTCACCCTGTATAATAGTGTGTGTGTGTGTATATATATATATATATATATATATATATGGGATGAATTTCACAATAAAACACGTGAAATGAATGAATGCTGCAAACCCACAAGGAAAAAGAAAAACGATTCCAAGGTCTTTCGTGTATTCAAAGCTACACCTCGTCAGGTGGCGAGGTGTAGCTTTGAATACACGAAAGGCCTTGGAATCGTTTTTCTTTTTCCTTGTGGGTTTGCAGCATATATATATATATATATATATATATATATTAACGGCAATAAGCGAAACGCGGCATTAAGCTTAATGCCTAGGCAATAAGCTGAAAGAAGAATGCCTATAATCATAAGGATAATGCCCATTTATATATCTAACATAATAATAATAAATATAACCTAACCTAACCTAAACAGTGGAAGTAACCATTGTAACTAATGCTATCTGCATTTTTAGCTGTCAGCTTATTGCTTAGGCATTATCTTAATGCCTGATTTCGCTTATTGCCTAGGCATTATCTTAATGCCTGATTTCGTTTATTGCCGCTAACAAATATATATATATATATATATATATAAAAGGGTGTCCCAAAAAATTTCCCTACTTTTATTTGCCGTTATTTTATAATGGATGCATATTTTAATATTGGGGTTTCTTCTTCAGAAAGGTAACAGATTGGGGTTTTTATTCCGCATATACCTACAGGGTGTTTATAAAGTTACGCAAGTGAATATGCATGTACACTTCACCATATTCACTTGCGTGACTTTATGAACACACTGTATATGCATATATGTATATATTTCTAATCTTTAATTACTTAATAACTAGTAAATATTGTATAGTAAAACCGTTCTTTCACCATTTCATACTTAAAGCAATAACTTTTTCTAATTTCTAATTTCTAATTTCTATAATATGTCTACTTAACACAACTGTTTAGTTTGTCCCATAAACGAAATAACTGCATTACCCAAGATTTACAGTGGTTTTAACAAGATGGAGTACCTCCACACACTGCTCGTGAAACTCGCAACATTGTGAGGAAACATTTTTCAGGGTGATTAATCTCCTTTCATGAGCTAGTGGAATGGCTCCCATACTCACCTCACCTCACATCCCCTGACATTTTTATTGTGGGGTTACATAAAAAACAGGATCTATTCTACCAAGCCTAAGACACTTGAAAACCTACAGACTAAAGTCTTTGAATCAACAACATCCCAGCTAAGCTATTTTAAAAAATTATATCAAACATTTGAATACTGAATATTGAAGGTTGAATATTGAAGGTTGAATATTGAAGGTTGAATATTGAATATAAGGTTGAAAATTGTGTTACAAAAAAGATGGCGATTACATTAATTAATTAAGGGTAATAAACTCCATTGTTTTACGTACTTATTCTAAATGCAAAAAACTTAACTTTTTTCTACGTGAAGGTCAAAATATGGTAATTAAAACCCACTCTAATAGACAGAGTTTATTTCCACAACAGTTTCGATGCCCACTGGCATCCTCTTCAGGTGGATACAGAAAAACCACCCGAAGAGGATGCCAGTGGGCATCGAAACTGTTGTGGAAATAAACTCTGTCTATTAGAGTGGGTTTTAATTAACGTACTTATTCTGTTTGTCTTTGTATCTAGATTCATTTTTTTTAGCTTAGAACATTTATTTAGGAACAGGGACAAATTTTTGGGACACCTGGTATATATATTATATATATATGCTCAGCTGTTTTTCATTCTGGGAACTGTTGCGTCATCTGTAAAAGAAATTGGAAAATAAAATAAAAGATAAGATTGAAGGTATATATTTATATATATATATATATATATATATACTTTTTAAATATTGCTTTCCCTTATTATTATGTATTATTATTATTATTATTATTATTATTATTATTAATTACACTGCCCAACAAAAAAAAATTTTTTTTGCTGCTGATTTAATTCTAAGACCTGTTTCTGGATAATATTGATGTGCTGATTTCAAAAATCACCTTAGATTTTGTCCATCACATCAGGTTTTCGTGCAATGCAATATGCCTATTTTCGGTGATCCATGAAGGGCGCTTATCAAAATTGATGATTTTTGAGACCTGTTAACAGCTGTTTTGCTGTTAAAATTTGTCTTGACATCTCTCATTCTAGGAAGTCCTATAAGAGAAAATTTATCAGCACTGAAAAGTAAGAAAACAAGAAAAAGACAATGTTAAGAAAACTGGTCCCGTGTTTGCTTTAATATGGATTCATTTTTTGCTTATTTAAACACTTTTAATCACTTTATGTGTCAATATTACCATTGTATATTAAAGTTCACTCCCTGCACAATTGTTTACTTTTCCATGCTGATTCTGAGTATGTAAAAACATTTTTTGAAAAGAAAAAAAATTGGGCATAACCCTCCCAAAATGCGATATCTCCGTATTTAATTGCTCGAAAACCTGACGTGATAGGCAAAAACTAAGGTGATTTTTTAAATCAGCACACCAAAGTCACCTAAAAACAGGTGTTAGAATTAAATCAGCAAAATTGGTGTTGGGCAGTGTTATCAGTGTGACTTCCTTATCAGTTATCACATCACTTATTACGGAAGCATTTTTAAAAGTATGAATGATAACGGAATGTTGATATTTCTATGAATGTCGAGTGAGTAACATGTCTTAACATGTCTTTCCTGGAATAATACATCGCAAATATTATATTTTCATGTCTTGGAATTAACTTCGACTAAAGATGACATGTTTAAAAATCAATTTTTAAAAAAAGAATTTGTCATTTACGAAGATAAACTCATTCTGAGAATGTTTTCGCGAGCAAAGGTCAGGATGAGACTTCTTTGAAATCACAATATATATACACAGGGTGCCCCATGGGGCACCCTGTATATATAAGCTACTGTAGTAAAAAATAAACACTATAAGATATGAAATAATAAGTATATATATATATATATATATATATATATATATATGGTAACTACACCTTTTATTGACTCATTCCTTCTGTTTTTCTTTCTAAGGAATGCTTCAGCATCTCACTGGAGCAATTGTGCATAATCTTTCTGGAACAAATGGGGTAGAAATCCGATTTCTGGACGTCATTACTAGCCCCTTTACTGAGTTAATAATACAAGTAAGTAATATTAAAACATTCTTAAGCATTTAACAAATAATGAAAACAATTTCGGGGGGAAGGGGTGTCAGGTTTGTTTGGGGGGAAGGGGGTGTCAGATTTTTTTTTGGGGGGGAAAGGGGGGGGGGTCAGTTTTGACGATTAAAATAATAGAAAAATATTTTAAAACCAGTTTGTGATCCGTGTTTCTTCTTCATCCGAATCACAGTTGGATGGAACCATCGTTGAATGCTGGGGGATGAGCTTCATGCAAGATGAGGATTCGATGATCAAGCAGTACTGCGATACGACGATAAATTCGACAATGACATCCACTGATTCGGCTTTATCGTCACTCTTTTATTCATCATACGTTACTGAAGATACTAAACTTACTGACGTCTCTGACGGTACTGAAGTTACAGACCTATTCAACAGCACTTCAACGGAAATCCCTGTGCCAGAACAGTGTTTGAAAAATGAGACAATCGTCGGTATAACAGACAGCTGCAGATTTCTGTTTTACCAAACAAAATTGGATGACACTGTAGTTGGAATTATACTGCTCTGCATGTCCCTTTTTATTCTTTGTGGGTCTCTGATCTGCATTGTAAATATCCTAAACTCGTTGTTAAAAGGTAATATTACAATAAGCGTTTTATCAATGTACAGGGTGTCTCAAAAGTTTCTGTACACCTATAAATAAAAAAAATATATATACACCGTACTGTGTGTGTGTGTATATATATATATATATATATGTGTGTGTGTGTGTGTGTGTGTGTGTGTGTGTGTGTGTATACACACTCTGAATGTACGATAAGTATTATTCAGAATATATATACATACATATAGGTGCACAGTGACTTTTGAGACACCCTGTACTTCTGGATGTAGAGAATTTTCAAGATTTTTGTAATTCCTGAGCACCTTTAATTTCTTCATGTTGTATATAGTGTAAGAGATGAAACGTGATATAAAAAAGTAAACTAATAGGAAAAAGCTTTCATATAACGCTCTCATTTGTACAAATGAGGCGCTCCGGACCAAAAGCTGCCAAGCGCCAAAAAATACAGTTAAAGTTTGTCACTTGCAAAATGTCATAACTTTTGAACCAATAACGTATTTGATTGATTTCGACCATACGTACAGGTCCACAATCTGCTCCTGACTCACCACGGATAGAAGAAGGATGGGGGAATATAGAGGAAGGGTGGGGAATATAGTGGTATAAAATAATTCAATTCTGGTCCAACTGGCATTTGGCAGGTTGTGGTCCAGAGCGCCTCAAATGGTGTAATATTTATGTGTCAAATTTATATTCCTCTTTTGCCGACTCATTTTTTTTTGTTAAAAGGACTTTTTTCCTCTTTGAGTGCATTAATTGGTTATAATTCAATTAGATGTAAAACATTATTTCTAGATAAGACTTTTATAGATACAAATACAATAATACCACCTCTATTCTAGATAAGACTCTTATAGATACAAAAACAATATACACCCTCTATTCTAGATAATACTCTTATAGATACAAATACAAATATACCACCTCTATTCTGGATAAGACTCTTATAGGTACAAAAACAATAATACCACCTCTATTCTAGATAAGACTTTTATAGATACAAAAACAATAATACCACCTCTATCTAGATAAGACTCTTATAGATACAAAAACAATAATACCACCTCTATTCGAGATAAGACTCTTATAGATACAAAAACATAATACCAATACCACCTCTAAAACAAATAGAACAGTTATATGATGCATTTTTACTCTTTATCTAACCTAACCTAACCTAAAAGCTCGTAACTCAAAGTCATCTCATTTTAACTGTTTAAATGTTTCCATGCAGGAAGTATCGCCAAGATTATAGAGAAAGTGATCAACGCTGACATTCCTTACGTCCCGTGGCTCACTGGTTACATTGCCATCTTCATAGGAGCTTTTTTAACATTCATCGTTCAGTCCTCTTCCGTTTTTACTTCGACTTTAACACCGTTGATAGGTAAATTTATAATTACGAAAATGTTTACACGTGAAGGTACTTGTGGTTCTGAATGCCTGGACAAAGAAGAATTATTGGTACGTTTCCGTTATCTATCCCCACGCAAAATTGAATGCCCGGTTAGGTCAACTGTCCCCTTGACGATTAGTTAGGTTAAGTCGTGATATTTTCGTTAAAACTAACGAAAATATCACGACTTAACCTAACCAATCGTCAAGGGCGTACAGTTGACCTAACCGGGCATTCAATTTTGTATCGGGGCAGATAACGGAAAAGTACCAAATTATTAATTAGGGGTCCTCACTTTCCGTTGGGAGATGGTGGTTCAAAATGTTCTTATTTTTGGCTATTTTTATTAATATTCGGGCAAAATTTTGTCCTGCAAATATTTTGGAAATAATATTTGATAATAATAATACTAACTATAATGCACTTCATAAGACGACACCTTTTTTAGAGAGAGAGATAGAGAGATAGATAGAGAGAGAGAGAGAGAGAGAGAGAGAGAGAGAGAGAGAAAATAACTTTGGACGAATGAATGATTTATCGGAAAGGATGATTCGTCACGTTTGTTCGAGTGAAGTCGCTGCGGAAAAAAATGTGACCGTCATCGACCAATTAAAACTGAGTCATTCCTTTCAGAACTACTGAAGTGGGGAACCCATTTTCGCCACTTGCATTTATACTGGAGTGTATTTAACTATTACTATATTCAAATAATTTGTAATAAAACATTAAAAAATACATGTAATTACGCTTTACTGATTTATATAAGCGTTTGTGGAAAGCGATGCAATATACTTTACAAATTTGTCTCTTTAACGTCGACTGTTGCCTTGTGGCAACATGAGCTTGACAATCGATTTTGAGTCTTACGATCTGAATATTAAAGGTTATTTTAGCTTGAACAGGGAAAAAATTTTTAAAATAAAAAATTCGTAATTCAGGCATGAAAGGGTTAATGGGACATTCCAATGAATTCATGGTGTGTGTGTGTGTATATATATATATATATATATAGCTAATATTAACTTTTTCTGATAGGAATTGGCATTATCTCAGTTGAAAGAGCGTATCCCCTGACTTTGGGGTCCAATATTGGAACAACAACGACTGCTCTTTTGGCTTCGATGGCAGTTATGGGGAATAAAGAGGCTTCTATTCAAGTACATAAGTTCTCTTTTCCCGTTTAAGTTAGTCAAGTCATATTGCCATAGTGTCATAGTTGTGCCACTTTAAGACTCTTAAAAGTTTGGATAGTAGTTTTGGTAGGTTAAACCATTAAATATTGAAACATTTTTTTAGGTTATTCCTACTTTTTACTAACTGCTTTTCTATTTAGTATAACTAGTAGTTTTATGTATAAGATGGGAATATACTTTTTCCAACCCTTAGTTGTCTTCTCAGATATCATCTCCTGGGCAAATAAGAATCTGGCCCTCTTCTTCAGTACATCTTGTAGAAAAAGTTAAAACGTATCGCGTGCGATGGAAAGGAAAAGTTTAAAAGATAAAAATGATTTTTACAGATCGCGCTTGTCCATTTCTTCTTCAACATTTTTGGTATTCTGTTATATTACCCCATTCCCTTCATGAGAGTGCCGATACCGATGTGCAAGGCGCTAGGAAAAGTTACTTCCCATCACAGATGGTTCGCCATTTTCTACCTGGTTACCGGCTTCTTCCTCATGCCAATATCGATATTTGCATTATCTTTGGGTAAGACTAAATGAGCATATATTGATATGTAAAGGTTATATACACTGAAGGCTTTGTTCAGAGAAGTTAATAAACAATTCACTGAACATCTATGAATTCACGGCAAAACCTAATAAATCTAAACTCTTCTTCACAGGTGGTCCTGCAGTGCTTTGGGGTGTACTAGTATCCGTTATACTTGTGATATTGATCATAGTACTGATAAACGTACTACAAAATAAGGTTCCACATTGGTTGCCTCCTTTCCTGAGGAACTGGGACTTCTTACCGAAGTTCCTACATTCCCTGGACCCCTACGATAGGGTGTTTACATCTTTGCCATGCTGCAAAAAGTGCAGAAATATTCCCGACGAGGAGAACCAGGAAACAGAAATTACTTCAGAAGAAACAGCAACTCGTAAAAGAAGTAGACTGAGTAGTTGTAACTCTTATGAGACTAGATTTTAGAAACATGGAAAAATTTGTTAACTTTCATTTTTAGAAACACGAACTTTTTTAGAAACTTTTTTAGAAACATTTTTAGAAACATTTTTAGAAACATTTTCAGAAACATGACAAATTTGTTAACTTTCATTTTTAGAAACACTAACTTTTTTAGAAGCATTTTTAGAAACATTTTTAGAAACATTTTTAGAAACATGAAAAATTTGTTAACTTTCATTTTTAGAAACACGAACATTTTTAGAAACGATAAGAATTTGTTAACTTTCATTTTTAGAAACATGAACATTTTTAGAAACATTTTTAGAAACATGAAAAATTTGTTAACTTTCATTTTTAGAAACACGAACATTTTTAGAAACATGGAAAAAATTTGTTAACTTTCATTTTTAAGTGAAGCCAGTTCGTACTTTCCGCGTCAGTAATTTATATAAACAAAGCCTTTTATTATGAAATGTGACAAAATAACTTTTGATATTCGTTTTATATCTTTCGTTACTGTGTCGGTTCCTCCCCCAAAGGAGACACCGACCTTGTGTTTTTTCTATATACTGTATAGTTATCAGAAAACAAAATGGAGTGTGATGAACTCGTGCACGAGTAGCAGCAATGATCTACTTTCGGGTTTTGAGTGTAATTAAAGATGAAAATTAAACAATGAGTGACAATTTACTTTTAAATGAGACAAAGACTGCATTCAATTGTTTGTTGTCATCCAAGGCTTTCCTCTGTCACCCAAAAAAAAAAGCAAATTTGCTTCTTAGAATTTTATTGGGAATCGGTTCTTTCTTTCGCATTTTTTAGCGAGGTCGATTTCAGAATATGATTCTACCTCAGTAAATTTGGAAACAATCAGATAAATTACTCGATTTTTGGGGTTCTTTACTCGTTACTAATATCTGTTTGTGAGCGTTTCTGTACGAGTTTATGTCATAAATGATAAGTTAAGAAATATCTATAAAAGCAATCATACTAGTGTATAATGATTTTAGATTTTCACTCATTATCAATTATTCTTTGTTACTCTTTTTAGTGCAATATAAATCTCACAATTTGGTTTTAATTTGGTTTTAATTTGGTTTTAATTTGGTTTTCATTTGGTTTTAATTTAGTTTAAGAAATGTCCACAAGATATAAAAATTAACATGGAAATTCGACTATACTTTATATCAGTGGTTCCCAACCGTTTTATGCTGCGACCCTAAATTGGCTACCAACGGGACCTCTCGACCCTCAAGCTTATGATAAAATTGAAATATGTATACAGTGGAACCCCGCTATCCGAAATTAATTGGTTCCAAAAAAACATCTCGGATAGCGGAACCTCGGTTAACGGGACCATACTTTACGTGTTATAAGGCTAACTGGTTCAAAAAACTAAAAACTGACCCTTATCACCACAAAATCTAACTTTTAAGGCCCTACAGTATTTTTTACTTAAATTAAATAGTATTTAGGTACAGTATTATTATGTGTTATTTTCTGAAAATAATTAATTAAATTATAATGAATACAGTACTGTATTAATTAAATTAAATTAACATGCACTCAAAAATTAACACACCAGAATAGCAATTTGACTGGGCTTGCTGGAAAATTTGACTGCAAAGATGGTAGTGTTGTTTTATTGCTTGGAAGAAGAGTCTCCTTCCATAAAGGCATCTGGTAGTTCAGGCAATTGGTCGTGTTTTTGAGAGCTTGAAGAGGTTTCCGAAGTTGATGGTTTTGGTTCATCGTGTTCTACAGAAGAAGTCTTCTTCGGTTTGAAAAACTATCAATCAGTGTCTGCTTGGGCTTGGTCATTTCTTGGAGTTGAGTTCGGTATGGGAGGAGCGCTGAATTGATGGTGCTTTATGTTCTGTAGGCTCTGCCATGGATGGGATCCCTTTCCATGATCATGATATTCCATGATTTTCCATCGCTTGCGGGCATTCTAGAACAAACATGTGATGTTGGTCGGTATTCGATCAGCAGGGCAAATCTTGATTAGCGATGAATGGCTCTTTATGGAAAATCTCGATCGTGCGAAACCGGTTATCGAGACCCTCGGATAGCGGGGTTCCACTGTATAAATATAAATTGAATTAAGAAATAGTGAATATAGTGGCCCTTCGCAACCCTACTTGAAGACCCCCGAGACCCCGATTTGGGTCGCGACCAGAGGTTGGGAAACCACTGCTTTATATCATCCATATCAAATCTTGCTGCGTTCTCCGCATCAAATTTCCATATATAAATAATGTTAATTAACTCTTCGCGGTCGCAACACTGTAAAAAATGTACGTTTCACCTATTTCCAAATCGGAGCGTATATCTGACATTAAATGTACAGTACTTTCGAATTCCAAGAATATGAAGCGTAGCGTACAGTAGCTCCGAACGGACACCAAATTCCCGAAAGTACATCTTACATTAAATAGACTGTACTTTCCTAGTACTCTATTTAAAGTAGTAAGTAGACAGTATAACGCAGCATGATAAACCACGAAATATGTATAAAACATAAATCAAATTAATTTAGGATTTAGTCCCGTTCCAACATTCCGTGTGAAGCCTAACTTCTATGTGCAGCATGACTACATACACACGATTATATAACTCAAAATATATGTTACTTTTACGCATAAGAACCAAATACATGAAGACATTTTGTTCAAATATTATTAGGCGCAAGAAAATTTTCTAAATGAAGCGAACGGACATTTTCACTTTATACTTTCTAGTCCTCATCTAACATATTTGTTTATTTCTCGCATATTTGTTTATTTTTAATATATTTGTTTATTTTTAATATATTTTACCATTTTACTTTCATTTATGTATAAATAAACAAAGTTAATTACATCCGGTTTGCTTAAAAAGTCTCCATGTTTTCTAATAACGGCATATTCAGATGAGACCCGCCTATCAGATAATCAGAATTGTCTTCCACAAAATTATTTAGCAGTTTTCTCTGAATATGTCGTAAATCTTCTTTTGTAAATTGAAATAGATGTAAATTCTCTTTTTTAAATTAAAATAGATGTAAATTCTCTTTTTAAAATTAAAATAGATGTAAATCTAGAACTTTAAAAAGCAATTAACAATAATTGTTTTGAACTTTTTATACGTGAAAGGCAAACCTTTTGTCATAAAAATACGATATAAAAAGTGTTTTTTCATTCATTTTCTCGCTTCACCTCATTCAAATTGTTTTGTGATGTCAGTTTCTGAAAAAATAACGTTCATGACTTACCACTCAACCACGACATTACTCACTAACCTCACGCAGCACATCATGGATGGCATCAACTCCAGACGACCAGCTCAACGTACACTATTAGCAACAATAGACATTAGTAAAGCATTTGATGCTATCCCACGCTCCCCTCTCATAAAGAAAATACTCAACACAAACATGCACATAGCACCAAAAGGTTGCTGAGCAACTATCTTTCAGGAAGATACGCGCATGTTACATTTAATGGCAAGTCATCCAAAACAAGCTTTTTCCGAACGGGGTCCCTCAAGGCTCTGTTCTTTCACCAACACTGTTTAACTTATACACGCATGACATTCCAACACTCATAGATAACAAGCTTACCTTATCATCATATGCAGATGACATCACTCTAACATCCACCCACAACACATCGACACCGCTACAAATAACCTACAAACATACATAAACAGTATACAAGACTGGCTCACTCACAATAGACTCAAAGTAGCGCCCACAAAATCAACCATCACCTTACTTACAAGCAACACAAAAGAACACCAGCTAACTCCACAGCTTACACTAAACAACACCAACATTCCACACACTCACAGGACCCAAATACTTTGGGTCACATACAACACATCATTATCTTTTGCAAACCACATACAGGACATTAAAAACAAATGTACGTCAAGACTTAACACGCTTAGGGTACTAACAGGCACAAACTTTGGACACCAGCAGGAAACAACACCACTCATATACAAACAATATATTCGCTCAGTTATGGACTATGCTAGCCCATGCTGGGCACCCATTATCTCAAACACACACATAAACACCTTACAGACAATACAAAACAACGCACTTCGTATCATTACAGGATGCACTCAAACAACACCAATAGAATACCTGCACACAGAAACAAAAATACTGAAAGTCAGGGAACATTTACTAGATGTGAGGGGAACACAATTCATGGCAGCAGTGACAACTAACCCACAACACCCTTGCCACTACATGTAGAATCATGCACCGACACCTCGCACCATTAAGGTAACACCAGAGAAACATTATAACCAAATACTCCATTCCATACCACGCCCCACAGACATCACACAGTACAGAAAACACATACACACACACCTAACCCACAAAGCACTGACACGACTCGGTCCGAATGCGGTCCTAGGTGCGAAGCCGCCACCCATTAACAGGTCAGAGACCAGCCTGAGCAGATCGGATCGAGTTAACTTAACACGATTCCGATATGGACATCACCTCTACAGACATATAAACACAGACTAGACAACTCCACTGACGACACCTGCCACCTGTGCCAGGACACACACAAACAATTGAACACATTATGACAGACTGTACTGCTCTAGCACAACAACGAACACAACACAACATCACTAGTGCGCTGAACCTCTGGTCCACTCCAGAGAGGGCGATCGGTTACCCGCGTGCCGCCGGCTTGCTCGATCAGGGTGGGTTAATCGGCTAACCACCACCACCAACAACAACAACAACTCTGCCTTTTAAAAAGTTATATATGTTACAGTCAATCTGTGAAACCAGTCATTTCGCGTAATGCCTAAAAATTTCAGGCATTTCGCGTAATTCGATTGACCCTTAAACATAGGTAATACGCATTACTAACCTAACCTAATCTAACCAACTTAATGTAATCTAACCTAACCTAACCTAACCTTCACGAAGTCGTTAATCGCTTAATCGAATTACTCAAATTTTTAGGCATTACGTGAAATGACTAGTTTCACACATTGACTGTAAAATATACACCTATGTTATGCACCTATGTTATGAACTTAAGTTATGAACTTAAGATAGGCACTTTTAATTTTTTTAAATTTGACCGAATATCACCAGCTTTTTTTAAATTTGAATTTCCCTCATCGAGACGTCTCTTTGTGAGCAAATCATTTGAGTCAGTCAGCTAATCAGACAAGAAATTGACATTTCCAATATATATATATATATATATATATATATATATACACACCTCGGTGGTGTAGTGGTTAGCATAGCTGACTACGAATCCATCGACCCTGGGATCGAGACGTGACGGCAGACGGCGGGCAGCAAAACCCAGCTGTTCTTCCTTCCACACAAGAAATTGATTGGTAGATAAATGAGTACCCTGGTAACCTAGTGGTTAAGACGCTGGGCTGCTGCTGGCGTGGAGTGGTTTGGATTCCACGTTAAAGTTAAGGTCTAAGGTGGAGTGACAAGCTTCGTCAGAATGAACAATTCGGGTGAAAGGTTACCAAAGTTACCAAGGTGTGTGTGTGTGTATATATACAAAAAAAATTTTCACTTAGTTTTGAATAATCGCTAACTGTCACAAAGTACAATGACATAAAATTATATTTGGGGTATAACTGTGAGAACACAGCTATTGTAATGATAATATTAATTAAAGTAAAAATACTGTAATATTTATGAACATAAATTATAATTAACGACGCTTTCGACACATACCCATAACTTATAATTAGTTCCATATACTTAATTTTAAATAAATACATTTGATTCTGCAAAAAATTCACTTGTACCTTTTAATTTTTACTTTTATCCTTTGGCAGTTTGGGTATTAATAATTTTCGCTATTCAAAGAAGGTATAAGGAGAATTATTGTTTTTAGATCTTTGCTAATTAGGTTTAGGGTAATTTAGGGTAGTTGAGCTTTCTATCTAGGTTAAGTTAGGGTAATTAAGCTTTCCAGCTAGGGTAATTTAGGGTAATTAAGCTTTCCATCTAGGGTAATTTAGGGTAATTCAGATTTCCATCTAGGGTAATTTAGGGTAATTGAGTTTTATATCAAGGATAATTTAGGGTAATTGAGTTTTCTATCTAGGATAATTTAGGGTAATTGAGCTTTCTATCTAGGGTAATTTAGGGTAATTGAACTTTCCATCCAGGGTAATTTAGGGTAATTGAGCTTTCCATCTAGGGTAATAGTTTTCGTTGGCATGTTAGTGAACGGATATTTATTTGTTTATAAATTCAGTGGTTTCCAACCTTTTTTTGCTGCGACCCTAAATTGGCCACCAACAGGACCTCCCGACCCCTCAGGCTTATGATAGCATTGAAATATGTATATAAATATAAATTGAATTAAAAAATAGTGAATATAGTGACCTTTCGCGACCCTACTTGAGGACCACTGCAACCCTGATGTGGGTCGCGACCCGAGGTTGGGAACCACTGGTTTAGAGAAACGCTCTTTTTCGTTTGCTTATTACTTATGAATAAATCACAATAGTTGATACAAGTGGTGCTATACAAATAAATTATTTATATATATATATATTGTTTGTTTGTGTGTGTGTTTGTGTGTGTGCGTGCGTGTGTGTGTTGAGGTAA
>JAJOZX010007266.1:70000-90000 GCA_023014485.1 Bathynomus jamesi | reverse complement strand
TTCACGTGTTTAATTGTGAAATTCATCCCATACATATATATATATATATTTTATTATTATTATTATATTATTATTATTATTATTATTATTATTATTTAAATAAAGAACATGGAAAAGAATATATTTAGAGTATTTATTGACGATCAAAATGGTTAATCCAACCGTACTCTGTTTGCAAGCCATTGTTATGTTTCTACATTACAAATTATATGATTAGTACTGTACAGTGGTTCTCAAATATAAGCTTATTTGCAGTGGTCCGTTGGAGTCTCCTACAAATTGTTCTTTCTTCGCATATTTGAATAAGTTTTGTACGAATTACTCATTAGCTTCCGCTTAGTTGCTTCTGGTCAATTTCCTTGTCCTGTCTTATCTAGGACACAACAGTATTTTCTCTCTCTCTCTCTCTCTCTCTCTCTCTCTCTCTCTCTCTCTAGTTGAAACTCGGAACTCGGCGACATTCAAAGAGTTGGCAGACATATACACATGACAAAAATTAAATTACAGTAAACACGCTCACACACTTGCCTACCTCATTAACATGTCTAAGAATAGAGTAGCTAAGTATTTTGTAGAAATATAATTTTTCTTTTTCTAATTCTTCCTAATAAACCAAAAAGAAAAAATGCATAGCATGAATTTGATAAGGTAGAGTTGCGTTTCTGCTATCATTATTGTTTTCTTATTTTTCATGGATAATTGGGTGCGCGTGATGAGTGCGGACATGGTAGGGAAGATCTGATTTCCGTTTTCAATTTCTGTTTCAACTCCCCTTTTCTGTAATAGCATTTCATCACTTTACCGGCAGTGGCCAACGCGAAGAGGAGAGAAGCTTTACTAATATTTCTGCGTAATAGCTATGCGAGTCTATTGTATGAGAGATTGCTCGGACGTTCACTTTTTCAAATAACCAAGGATCCCACTAGAGATGTCAATAGTTTAGATTTTGTGTTAAGTACAAACCTAGACTTAATTGATAATATCTTTGTAGGAAACTACTTCTCCACCAGTGATCGTAGGCAAATATGTTCAAACTTTGGAGAGTTTGGAATACGTTTTGGATTTTGAAAGAGCAAAATTTCGTGACATGAAATTTCAACTTTCATAATTGGGATTAGACTTTATTGTGAGATAATATCAATATTATATAGAATTCTTTTTAGAATTTTAAACATTTAGAATAGAGTTAAACCAAAATGGTTGAATGCTGAAATTAAAAGTAGCTTAACGTAAAACGGAACGCGTATTTCAAATTTTAAAAAACACGTAATCTGTCCAATGAAAATGCATACAAGTTCTTGAGAAAGCGAATCCAAAAACTTATTAGAAAAAATAAGCTAACTATGAGCTATATATAGTCCCCTTCTTCCTCAGCATAATTAATCCCATTTTTATATGGGGTCGCTGTTTAAGGCGATTCGCCTCCATTTTGGTCTGTCGTACATCATATCCTCCTCCATACTGCGTATGAGCTATATATAGTGAACCAAATTAAATCAAATTCGAAGAAATTCTATAATTAGGAATTAAAAAGTAGCTTCACAGCCTACTGGTCCACTCATAAGCAAAAACAACGAACAAATTTATGATGACATACAAATGACGGAAAATAACGAAAACATGAACAACGTTCCCGTAATCATGCTCAATGGTCATTTAAAGCTTCGCGATTATACCATTAGTAAAAGTGAAGTACTCGTGGCCATAGGTAAAATTAATCCTAATAAAACTACAGGTCCAGATAAGCTCTACCCAAAGGCGCTTACGGAATAGTCTTTCCTCTTACATACAAATAAATCGTTACAGTCCGGAGAACTTCTCCAAGAGAAGTTCCGTTTGATTGGAAACTTGCCAACATTACGCCAATATTTAAATATTGGCGTAATGTTTGATTGGAAACTTGCCAACATTATGCCAATATTTCAATAAAAGGGACAAATCGCTTCCCGGAAATTATCGTCCCGGAAATTATCGTCCCTGAAAATTATCGTCCCTGAAAATTATCGTCCCATTAGTCTACCTCAGTAGTTGGTAAGCTTATGGAGACGATCGTTCGTGACAAAATAGTTAATCACTTTGAAATTAATAAATTGATCAAAGATTCTCAACACGGCTTTCGACGTAATCGTTCTTTTCTTACTAATTTGATCGATTTTTTAATAATATTGTAAATATACTGCATATGACCAGAGTAAAACAATAGATGTTATATACAATAGATGTATATACGGATGGCCAAAAGTAGGTATACAGTTTCATGTTCATTTTTTAAATTCAACTGTATACCTACTTTTTGGCCACCCTGTATTTCGATTTTCAAAAGGCGTTTGATAAAATACCTCCAAAGAAGATTTTCAGCTAAATTTTATTCTCACGGAATTAATGGCTAATGTTGTTAAATGGATTGAAAATTGGCTTGCGGACGTCATTAATGTCAAATGTAAGATCCCAACCACGGGTCGCTACATCATCTGAATGCGGAGCACAGTCATCCATCCAACCACAAATCAGCAACAACGTCGCTTGACCTCGTTAATCTAACGGGAAGTGGTGATGCGATGTGGCCACGAGGTACCACCGCTCTGACTAGGTTGTATTCGGGCAAATTACGTCATGTGGGTATAAAGTAAATGAAAATACTATCGATGTAAATATCGTAACCATGGTTACAAACCATAAAAAAAAGGTTTGTCTTACCGCTAAAGGCGTAACCTAACTAAACGTAAACTGCAGGTTTCTTACATGAAGGGGTGTTACAAAAAGAACAATCCACTACAACATATTTTTTCCTGTTTTCCAATGTACTAAGTAACGACGTATTTCAAGTAACGGAAGAAATATGCACTGTACACCTGTAGTTACGAATCATTCGGTAAACGTAACTAAGAAAGATGCATTGTAGTTACGAATGATTCGGTAAACGTAACTAAGAAAGATGCATTGTAGTTACGAATGATTCGGTAAACGTAACTAAGAAAGATGCATTGTAGTTACGAATGATTCGGTAAACGTAACTAAGAAATATGCATTGTAGTTACGAATGATTCGGTAAGCGTAACTAAGAAATATGCATTGTAGTTACGAATGATTCGATAAATGTAACTAAGAAATATGCATTGTAGTTACGAATGATTCGGTAAATGTAACTAAGAAAATAATTTTATCAAGAAATTGTACGAATGTAAAAGATTGTGTATATATATATATACTGTATATATATATATATATATATATATATGAGCCAAACTCTTTCTCTTAAGAAATTGTCAAAACGTGAACACAGGTAAAGGTAAAGAAAGGCAATGAAACAAATGAGGTATAATGTAAGATCCATTGGTTTACATCCTTCAATGTAAGAATTATATTCTATAAATTATATTGTATAAAATGCATTTTTTTTTTTTTTTTTTTTGTCTTCGAAATGAGATATAGGTAAAATTCTTCTCTTCCGTTCAGTTCAATATAAACATTGAAAATGACATTGAAAATAAAATCTGAATAAAGGCTGGAAGAATCAAGGACATTTTCATAAGCACTGTTATTTTGTTATTAGTATTTTTACTTATTATTATCAATGTTAAATTGTACACAATTCAATGTGTGTGTGTGTGTGTGTGTGTGTGTGTGTGTGTGTATGATGAATAAAACCACGAAGGAAAGGAAACACAGAATGGTGCTCAAGCGCTTTCGTCTAATGACATCCTCAGGAACACTGAATTACATAAAGAGTTGTCATTAGACGAAAGCGCTTGAGCACCATTCTGTTTCCTTTCCTTCGTGGTTTTATTCATCATAAATATTTTTCACGTGTTACTTCCTTGAAATAATTTTCATATATATATATACACAAAAAAAGAAGAAGTTGATTATATTATGGCTATTTGGTTCCGTAACTTTTTGTTTGCGATTTTACTCCTCTTAATTGCATAAATTGGACGTAACGTTTTGAACTCAGTGAAGGCACTGGGCTCTTACTGTAATATAAATATACTACATACAATCCCGCAATTTGCCTAATGCATGATATGCATAATATAGCATATTATAAAACTGAGATTCTAATTAAAATAAAGTAACTGTAGAGATAGTTTGATGTCAGTGTAGTGCCTAGCGTAAGTCAAAATAATGGAGGCACTTAAAAGAGTGCCAATAGTATTTTTGAATATTCATCGCGTGGTACGATTTTTCCTTCAACGCAGAAACTATGGATGGAAGGAGAGAAACCTTTGTTTACATGGTGAACAAGACTAGGTCCTCTTTGGTCTCTTCCAGGTGGTTTTAAAGATGAGGTATGTGGTTTAATTACTTCGTATACAAGCATTTACATGCGGAACGCCCTCTGGGATAGTGGGAAAGGACCATCAAGAATGAAGATGTATTCAGAAGAATTAAGATGGTCGTCAATTAATGTGGAGTTTAATTTATACCACGTTGAAGTGTGGGCTGCAGTTCCTCCATATCCGTGTACTCAGTGCTGGGATTAGCGGCGCTAAAAGGCCGCTAATTGTCAAAATTGTTAGCGAAACAGGTAGCGGCGGTAAGTTTTTAGAGAAAACCAATCGCTAATTTTTCAAAACCACTCGTACTAAAATTTGGTTCGCCGACTGCAATTTCCATTATAGAAGACTGAGACACCACTAACTGCAAGTTGATCATAACATCAGCATGCAGAGGTTGTAAGCTGCAACTTGTTGAACAGACTCTGTATATCCACTGCTCTGCTTGTAGCAAAACATGTTGTTGCCTGTTACGGACGGAAGGGAGAACATATATAAATTGGAGTGGTTTCAGAAAAAATTAGCAACAAAATTAGCGTTAGCGTTAGCGGCGCTAACTTTATGAGTAGCGAGCACAGCATTACATATATTGCCGGTGAAATGAGACGAATTAACTAACTTTGTACAAAAACGGGAAAAAAAAGTCTCAAACGCCATACGTCTACGTTCATGACTTCTTTCATGACTGTCAGCAAAGATTTCCAGCAAGCAAAAAAGGCCAAGCAATTTATGGACACAAGTACTGTACTGCTTTTCCTGGTGACAAACGATGTATCCAAGTCCACGTTCGTAGATAAGACCTCTTCCGCAAAAGCGATAGATTTTTGGTCTTCGTTCTTCAATCACTGATAACCGTCCTGGTCGAGCTTAATTTCAGGTTTATTTATGAAAAAAAACCGCGATTATGCCGTGAACTATCTCGTCTCTAAGCCCAGACTTTTTAAGCTATCTACCCATCACTGTGACCATATTCAACTTCATAATCGCAAGACGCCTCGTGAATGGTGAAATATTTTTAAGGATCTGCAAAGTTTTTCGGTGCATGATAAACTAAACACATACATGTAAACAAAAGCTTCTTCCAGCAATACGAACTAATGTACATGTACAATTGTACATGTACATGTATAATGTACATTCGATATACTGACTCATTTTATTATGTAGGAATTATACACGTGCTGGAACCAGCAGAACGAGTAGTATATATATATATATATATATATATATATATATATATATATATATATATATATATATATATTGTCATATTTCCGGAAAGTCCCGGTTTTTCAATAATGACACAAATGAAAGGAAACACGAAATCCGAGCGCTTTCGTGATATATTCACTTCTTCAGGGACAAGAAAGTACGTGTTGTTCTGTGATTTTATTGCATATATATATATATATATATATTAAGAGAGAGAGAGAGAGAGGAGAGAGAGAGAGAGAGAGAAGTAAAAGTAGTTTAGAAATGATTTCATTGTTTTGTCATTTTTGGCTAAAAACGAAATGAATTTGATTAAAACAAAAAATAATGGAACGGAATTAGCCATCTGGAATGCCTTCCGCTTAACCAAGTATTCAAGCAACTTTGAAACAGAGAGAGAGAGAGAGACAGACAGACAGACAGACAGACAGAGACAGAGACAGAGAGCTAACACAGTTCATTATATATATATGATACAAACCCACAAGGAATCATTTTCCGTTTTCCTTGTGGGTTTGCATTATACTATTATATATATATATATATATATATATATTATATATATGAACGAATAAAGCCGAATTAAACCAAGAAATTATGTGGTTGGTTTTTATTAATTAAAAATGTGCAGTAAAACTCACAATTAAGAGCTCGGTCCATGGTGTAATGGTTAGCACTCTGGACTTTGAATCCAGCGATCCGAGTTCGAATCTCGGTGGGACCTGGTTTTTATTCTTTCAAATAACTTCATCAAATCAAACATTTATTTTAAATAAATATTAAAATATTTTTTAATCAAATTTTATATACCCCTTATTTACTTGGTAATGCTGCTGCGAGCTGCTCGTACCCTAAAATAGGCGTATGGGCGGAATGATGCCTCTATGTAAACGATGTTTAACTCTTCATACTTTCACTTAAACTATGAATGCGTCGATATATATATATATATATATATATATATATATATAATTATTTATGGATTTCAGTAAGGCGTTGATGTAATAGACCATAATATTCTATTTTTATTATAGTGTTACGGCTTTAAAGGAGCAATCAGTGATTGGTTTAAAAGTTATTTGTGCAATAGATATCATTTTGTATCAGTAAATAAGGTTTGCTCAACTAAAACGCTTGTCAAAGATGGTATACCACAAGGCTCAGTTTTGGGTCCACTGTTATTTTTATTATATATAAATTACCTTCCACATTCATCTGATATACTCAACTTCATAATGTTTGCAGACGATACAACTGCGTCTTTTTCTTGCAAAGATGTTAATTCAGCTAAGAATATATTTAATTCAGAATTCATCAATGTAATGAAATAGTTGACTGCCAATAAACTCTTCCTAAATACCAGTAAACCAAATTTCATGATTTTTACTAATAAAAGAAATGTGTATCTTGATGAACTAAATGTTGATGAAATCACTGTAAAGGAGTGTAACACTGTAACAAAATTTCTTGGTGTAATGATAGACAAGAATTTGCAATGGAGTAATCATGTAAATTATATATCAAAAAAGATTTGAAGGAGAGTTGTTATAGTGTTTAAACGTAGAGACGTAGAGATGTAGTCCCTAATTAGGTTTTATTAACTCTGTATCATACTCTTGTTCTTCCTTATATAACGTAGTGCACCCTCGTTTGGGGAAACTCCGCTAACAACACATTAAACAGTATCTTTGTCATCCAAAAACGAGCAATAAGGTTATTATCTGATGCCGAGTTTCATGATCATTCTGGTGCATTATTTCAAGAGCTAAAACTACTAAAGCTCAAAGATGTAATCAAACTGGCACATTTTATTTTTATTTACGAGTGTAAGAACAAAATCATTAATTTGCAATGGGTAAATAGATATTCTGTAACTCATCAAGAAATCCACTCGTATCAGACCAGAAATAGATCAAAGCTCGCTATACCTCAATTTAGATTGTCTTCATCTCAAAAATCATCCATTTTCATTGGATTGAAACTAGGGAATGATTTAAATGCCGATATAAAAAATATTGTGAATGTAAATTCGTTTAAAACCAAGTTGAAATCCCGATTAATACTGAAATATTAATATAAAATCTAGGATTAAATATACATTACTTATTATTGGTCATCTTTCATGTCTAATATCGATTTCTTTGTATAGTATTGGTATCATACCTTCAATAATGACTTTGTATTTGTTTTATACCTATAATAATAATAATAACAATAATAATAATAATAATAATAATATTAATAATAATTTAAGATTAATACATACCCTAATTAATAATTATTATTTATGATTTAGTTATTATTAATTAATTAATTAATAATAACTACAGGTTTTATTTTTAACTAGCGAAGCGACCCGGCGTTGCCGGGGTGGATGTTGAACGCTATATATATATATATAATATATATATATATACACACACACACAAGGCCTATCAGGGGGGGGGGTAGGAGGGCCATTTGGCCTGGGCCTCAAGCTTAAGGGGGGCCTCAAATTTAGAAACTTTCAGGTTTGAATATAATGTTTTGCAGTGAAAGTAATAATTGGGTTTAGCTATAGGCTTCAAAAGCTGGAAGTGGTCCAGGCCTCTCTAGACCTCTGAGAGGCCTGTAGGCTGAGGCGGCGCCAGTGGCGGCTCGTGGTAATTTTACTTACGCATGCAGTCACATGCATTACAGTGTAGTACATATTAGATAAGCTGTATTTTGTCTTTATGGTATTCTTATGAGTTATGTAGTAACCGAGGATAGAACCAATATTATATTAATAATATTAATAATAATTTTAACTTTATTTTTTTAACTTAAATAATAATTTTAAATTCATTGAGTATATTATTTACGCATGCAGTGCATGCATTGCATTCATTAAGAAGCCGCTATTTTTATTATTTATTATTTTAATTTATTTATTACTGTCCCTGTATATATATATATATATATATATATATATATATATATATATATATAATAAAAAGACGTGTGTGTGTGTGTGTGTGTGTGTGTGTGTGTGTGTGTGTGTGTGTGTGTCTGTTCCAGCCATAACTCCAAAATGGAAGCAGTTACAAACATGAAACTTCACACACACACATTGATTAAACCCCGAAGTTATGCACCTAGGTGTTAATAAATTAAATAATTAATTTTAAAAAATTAAATGACGTCATCAAGATCATTACGTCATTATGTATATATATTATATATATATATCGAAGCCTATGGTAAAATTATTGAATACACGGTTAGGTTCATTGAATGCCAGGTTAGGTCATCTGCACGTCCTTGAGGATTGGTTAGGTTAAGTCGTGATATTTTCGTTAGCTTTAACGAAAATTTCACGACTTAACCTAACCAATCGTCAAGGGCGTACAATTAACCTAACCGGGCATTCAATTAACCTACCCGGGCATTCAATTAATCTAATTGGGCATTAAGTTGTTGCCAATGTACAGGCAGTTTTTACATAGTGGAGCCACCTCGATGGGCCGAAATGGCCCCAAATGTGCCCACTATAAAAATTTCTTATGTTCTTCGTGGTTCGGAACCCAAGTAAAATTGTAGGTCCCCTCCGCCACCACGGAGGACATGCACAATACACAATTACGAACACAGTTAGGTAGACCAGCCATGAGTGGATCCTAGGGTCTTTGTTGGTCTGAAACATTATAACATTATAACAAGTTGACCTAACCGGGCATTCAATTAACCTAACTGGGCATTCAATTTACCTAACCTGGCATATATATATATATATAATTTAGTGTTGGACCGGATATCCGCATCCGTATCATTTTTAACATCCGCATCCGCACTTCTGACTGCGGATGTTATGCGGATATTACCTCTAATAAATTATGCAATTTACAATTAAATTAGCTTATAAAGTAGCTTATAAGGCCCAGTCATGCACATTTCATGTAAAGTATTAATAATTAATGAACAAACAAATATATAAACCTCAAAATATAAATACGTGGTAACACAGAAAATTGAATGAAACTTGTTTCATTGAATTTTCTGTGGCTGAAACTCTTTAGAAAGTTATTATTTTTATCATAATGAAAACATTAATATTAATTTTAATTCTTATGCATTGCCTCCCATAATAGTAATATCACGAAATTTGAAAAATTGTCAAATATTCATAATTCTATATTATATTGATATATTAACTAAATATCCGCATCCGCATCCGCGGATATTGAAATTAAAGATCCGCATCCGCAGATGTGGAAAAACTGACATCCGGTCCACCACTAATATATATATATATATATATATATAAATATATATATATATGCCCGGTTAGGTAAACTGAATGCCCTGTTAGGTTAATTAAATGCCCTGTTAGGTCAACTGAATGCCCGATTATGTTAATTAAATGCCCGATTAGGTCAACTGAATGCCCGATTAGATTAATTGAATGCCCGGTTAGGTTAATTGTACGCCCTTAACGATTGGTTAGGTTAAGTCGTGATATTTTCGTTAAAGCTAACGAAAATATCACGACTTAACCTAACCAATCGTCAAGGACGTACAGATGACCTAACCTGGCATTTAATGAACCTAACCGGGTATTCAATAATTCAATAATTCTTGATAACAATCATTCCTCTGAGACTACGTGTGTCTAGACATATCGCAAAAAGGCAAATACCCATAAACGGCTTATCTTAATCCTTTGAAAACTTTTTCTAAATCTCATTGCACGTCAAATATGTAGGTGGTCCAAGTAATTTGAACAGCCACTGTAAGTTTGGTCTTATTCAATTGTTTCAAAGAGAATGGTTTAGAATCGGTAAAATTCCTTTACCGAATCCTATCGCTGTTTATATACGTATGATGAAGTGCCACGTAAACTCAGACTTTTGCATATATATATATATATATATATATATATATATATATATTATATATACACACACAGTATATATTAGGGATGTACAGAATATTCGGTATTCGGTAAAAAATGAGGATATTCGATATTCGGTAAAAAATTAGGATATTCGGTATTCGGTAAAAAATGAGGATATTCGGTATTTGATAAAAAATTAGGATATTCGGTAGTCGGTAAAAAATGAGGATATTCGGTATTTGGTAATAATGAGGATATTTGGTATTTGATAAAAAATGAGGATATTCGGTATTTGATAAAAAAAATGAGGATATTCGGTATTTGATAAAAAATGAGGATATTCGGTATTTGATAAAAAATGAGGATATTCGGTATTCGGTAAATAATGAGGATATTTGGTATTTGATAAAAAATGAGGATATTCGGTATTTGATAAAAAAAATGAGGATATTCGGTATTTGATAAAAAATGAGGATATTCGGTATTTGATAAAAAATGAGGATATTCGGTATTTGATAAAAAATGAGGATATTCGGTATTTGATAAAAAATGAGGATATTCGGTATTCGGTAAATAATGAGGATATTTGGTATTTGATAAAAAATGAGGATATTCGGTATTTGATAAAAAAAAAAATGAGGATATTCCGTATTTGATAAAAAATGAGGATATTCGGTATTTGATAAAAAAAAAATGAGGATATTCGGTATTTGATAAAAAATGAGGATATTCGGTATTCGGCCGAATAGTTTTTATGTGTTTTTAACCGAATACCAAATGTTTGATAATTAGGGTAAATAACGTGATTTAGAAAATGGAACTTAAAATGCATTTTTTCATTTCATTGAATAATTACAAACAAACCTAACTTGGTATAGTGACACTAATAAGTAATAACCTTACAAAATAATGAACAGGCAGTAATAATAATTATCGCGAAAACAAAACCTAATAATTGAAATTTTATGGCACGTAGATTATAGCGTAGAGAAATTAGTCGTTTAGCAGCATCAGGAGCTAAACAAGTTCGTCGGTAATTACATTTTTCACAGAATTGAGCAGCCGTTCACTTCCTACACTTGTGGATGGCGTGGTGCAGCATTTTCTTAACCTGGGGGAAATTTCCCCTAGAGGGGGTAATTTTGTTTGGTGATCATATAATTAGTGTACATTATAAGTGTGCTAATGTTATTAAATTTTGTCTTCGAGGCTACTTTTTTCCGTATCCTAATGGAGGGGGAAATCGGGTAGGGCGAACTGGTCGAAAGGGGAAATAACACGAAAAAGGTTAAGAACCGCTGGCGTGGTGAGATATTTGCGAGCAAGTACTAATAGTTTCGGGAATCTTTCGCCATTATGGCACCACCAATCAAGACGGTTCGTGTCTCGACTGACTCATGGTTCCTTTGAATAAATATCTAATTCTTTTTGACGCCTTTGCCGGCTACTTTTGATAAGTGGAGGCACATCTGATTGTGAAGACGTAGCAACCACATCGAAGTAGTTCCATAAATAAACCTTCAGCTTCTTTTCTGAAGATTTTTGATGTTCTCGTGAAACAAAAGCAGTTGCTTCCTCGCCACGAGTTATATTACGTCTAAGACTAGCATTAGGTGATCCAGACATAGTGATTATATCAATCTTTACAAACTGAGGCACTGTAATGCGAGCAATTTTGAAATGGGGATCTAAAACTTGAGCAATCATGCAAATAATGTCTGTCTCCCACTGCCTGAAGCGATTTTGTAAATTTCCTATTAAATTATTATTATTTATCACAGCATGAATACCTGTATCATCAGTTGTGTTACCCAAAAATACCACGAGACCCGTTACACCGGGAAACACCATGGAGAGACAAGATGACTCAGAGGAGAAGTCATTCGTTATTTTTCACATGGGCTAGAAAGCACCTTGGTGCAGT
This sequence comes from Bathynomus jamesi, assembly GCA_023014485.1. Taxonomy (NCBI): domain Eukaryota; kingdom Metazoa; phylum Arthropoda; class Malacostraca; order Isopoda; family Cirolanidae; genus Bathynomus; species Bathynomus jamesi. Next base: position 77,732 of record JAJOZX010007266.1, on the reverse strand, counting down.
GATTAGCATATCCGACCGGCAATTGGATGATCCCGGGTTCGATCTCTGGGAGATGCCTCATTTTTCATTTGCTCGTTCTCTCCCCTCATCTTGTGCGGACGCTCTTCTACACAAGCGTCGTTCTTTATATATATATATAATATATATATATATATAGAGAGAGAGAGAGAGAGAGAGAGAGAGAGAGGCCTATATAATATACACAGGTGTTTACCAAATTATATTTCATAAATTCGTATACATATTCAGGACGTCAAGTGAACAAAAAAGTTCCTATGACATAAATCCGTAATCCCTTCGTTTCCGATTACTTTGATTTTTTGACGAGGACGATGCTATTTTCCGTACACCTATTCTATGTTTTCTACATATATCAGAGAACAATAACATTATTATTATTATTATTATTATTATTATTATTATTATTTACTTATTTTTTCAGTTATGAAGAGCATTGCTTCTATCTTTTCTCGTATGTACGAGTCGGAATGAAGTGCAATTATGGACCACCCTGTGGATATAAATCCTCAAGTTACCACTTATTTAAACCCGTGCGAAAGAGAAAGTATGACCTTAACACACACTGTTGAATCAACGATGAATCAGCGCTCGATATATATATTAATATAATATATATATATATATATATATTATATATATATATTAGGAACAATTAAACTAGTGAGCACGCTTCTCAAAGCGTCATGCTTTCGACTACTCTGATGTCATCTTCAGTGCTCAAATTATATATATATATATATAATGTTATAATGTTATAATGTTTCAGACCAACAAAGACCCGAGGATCCATTCATGGCTGGTCTACCTAACTGTGTTCGTAATTGTGTATTGTGCATGTCCTCCGTGGTGGCGGAGGGGACCTACAATTTTACGTGGGTTCCGAACCACAAAGCCTTAGTTTTACTACCTTAAACTATACCTACTCTATCAACATATGCTTCTAATCGATTTTTAAACATGTTTATAGACGTGCTACTAATTACTTCTACCGGCAAACTATTCCACCTATTTACTATTCTATGCGTAAAAAAGTTTTTGACCACTGCTGTCTCGAACCTTCTACTTGTCAACTTACACCCGTTATTTCTAGTCCTATTATATTGAGATATTTCGAAAAAGCTATCTCTATCTACGTTATCGAACCCATTCATAATTTTGAAAACCTGGATTAGATCACCCCTTAGCCTTCTAGTCTCGAGTGTAATCAATTTTTAACTCCTTAAGCCTATCCTCTTACGACTTTGACCTAGGCGACGGAATCATCTTAGTTGCTCGTCTTTAAACTCTTTTGAGTTTGTCTATATCTTTTCGCAGATGCGGATTCCAAAATTGGATCGCGTACTCCAAATGGGGTCTAACTAATGATTTATAAAGAGGAACTATAATATCGCGCGATTTGTACTCAAAAAACCTAGCACTTTGTTCGCTTTATTGACCGCTGCTGTACTTTGTTTCGCTACTTTTAAATCACCAGTGACTATAACTCCTAAATCTTTTTCCTGCTTTACGTTTGCTAACGCCTTCCCTGACATACTATACGCAAAATTACCGTTACGCGAACCTATATGTAAAATTTGCACTTATCGACGTTAAATCTCATTTGCTATGTGACTGACCAATCAACGATTTTATTCAGATCTTCCTGGATTTTTACCTCTATCTTCGTCATTAATCGTCCTACCACCCAACTTCGTGTCATCTGCAAACTTTGAAACTGTACTGACTAGGCCGACATCTAAATCGTTAATATATATAAGAAAAAGCAGGGGGCCCAATACAGAACCCTGAAGAACGCCACTCGCTACATTAGCCCAACACGACTCCGCTCCATCAACGACCACCCTCTGTTTCCTACCTCGCAACCACTCTTCTATTCTATCCAATTTATTACTACACCCCTGATTCCATGAGCCTTAGTTTTCTCAATGAGTCTTTTGTGCGGTACGGTGTCAAACGCTGTTTGAAAATCTAAATACACAACATCAACCGCCCGATGACTATCGTAAACGTCAACCACGCTTTAAAAAAATTCTAAAAGATTACACTGCCCAACACCAATTTTGCTGATTTAATTCTAACACCTGTTTCTAGGTAACTTTGGTGTGCTGATTTAAAAAATCACCTTAGTTTTTGCCTATCACGTCAGGTTTTCGAGCAATCAAATACGGATATTTTGGAGATATCGCATTTTGGCAGGGTTATGCCCAATTTTTTTCTTTCAAAAATAAGTTTTTTACATACTCAGAATCAGCATGGAAAAGTAACATTGTGCAGGGAGTGAACTTTAATATACAATGGTAATATTGACACATAAGTGATTAAAAGTGTTTAAATAAGCAAAAAATGAATCCATATTAAAGCAGCACGGGACCAGTTTTCTTAACATTGTCTTTTTCTTGTTTTCTTACTTTTCAGTGCTGATAAATTTTCTCTTATAGGACTTCCTAGAATGAGAGATGTCAAGACAATCTCTTTGCAGGCTCCAGCAGTAGTCAGCCAGCATATGGGTATCCCATCTTCCTTGGTATCGTTCTTCCATCACTTTGATATCTTGGTGGAACCTTTCACCTTGCTCTTCACTAACATCACCAAGATTTTTCTGGAAATTTATCCAGATGACTGTTGAGATAGTGAACTTTAATGCTCATGTTGCAACCCAACTGCTGAAAGTTTACAAGTAAATCCTTTACAAGATCTTTATAATTTTCAGACTTTTTGTTTCCTAGGAAGTTCTTAACTACTGCCACAAAAGCATTCCAAGCTCTTGCCTCCGTTTCGGTCATTGAGTTACTGAACTGCGTACATGTTGTACATGACCTTTAGATTTAATGCACAGATTTGCGTATTCCACAGATAAAATTTTAACAGCAAAACAGCTGTTAACAGGTCTCAAAAATCATCAATTTTGATAAGCGCCCTTCATGGATCACCCAAAATAGGCATATTGCATTGCACGAAAACCTGATGTGATGGACAAAATCTAAGGTGATTTTTGAAATCAGCACATCAATATTATCCAGAAACAGGTCTTCGAATTAAATCAGCAGCAAAAAATTTTTTTTGTTGGGCAGTGTTAGTTAAGCAAGATCTGTTTCGCCTAAAACCGTGCTGCGTATTTCTAGCTAAGTTATGCAATTCTAAGTGTTCGACTATACGATCCCTAATTATTGATTCCAGTAGCTTACCTACAACAGACGTTAAACTGATTGGCCTATAATTTCCCGCCGCACCTTTATCGCCTTTCTTAAAGATAGGTGTTACGTTTGTTAACTTGAAATTATCTGGTACGCACCCCTCAGAAATAGACGCATTAAAAATCTTTGTTAGCTGCACAACAATGCTATCTTTTAATTCTTTTAGTTGTATGGGATATATGGAATCCGGACCCGGTGATTTACGCATTTTCATTTTATCAATATAACGCATTACCTCCCCTTCACTAGCCACAATATTATCGAAAATATTACCATTATCGAAAGGTATTATGTCTATGACCGTAGGGATATTCGTTACATCTTCTATAGTAAAAACTGACGTAAAAAATTCGTTTAACAAGGTAGCCATTTCCTTGTTTTCAGAAACTAGCTCTCTGTTAACATTTTTCAACGGCCCCAAGACACTTTTTACTGGATTTCTATTGTTGACATATTGGAAGAATCGCTTGGGGTTTTCTTTACCGTCACGAGCTATGGAGATTTCAAATTCGCGCTTGGACTTTTTTATTACACTTTTCGCTTCACGCCTTAGAGATATGTAGTTGTTTCGTAAATTGTCTTTATCGCACTTATGTAGCCTATAAGCCCTATCCCTACTCTTTATAATGTCTCGTACTCTAGAAGTAAACCACAAGGGCTTGTTGTTTACTTTCGCACGCTTAATTTTGTACGGTACACATTCCTCATTTATAGTCCTAAATACTGTTTCAAACGATTCCCACATTAGTTTTGCGTTGGAGTTCCCCATTACGTTTTCCCAATTGACGTGTGACAATTTATCTCGAAATTTACAAAAGTCTGCGTGCTGGAAGTTAGGAATTTTAGTCGAGTTAGCTGGTTTCGAGTGACTTACTGAGAGGACAAACTCTACCATATTGTGATCGCTATTGCTTAATGGTTCTATTACTTGAAGATCAGTAATTAGCCTATCATCCGTAGTTATTACTAAATCTAAAATACTGTCCAACCTCGTAGGTTCCCCAACCTTTTGAATAAGAAAGCTATCTCGAGAAAATTAACTAAACGATTACCTTCCGCGTCTCCCTGCATTGTATCGTAATTCACGTTGGCGCAATTAAAGTCACCCATAACTAAAGTCTGCTTACTACCTATTATTCTCTTTAGTTCACGATATAACGCTTCGTCCGTATCAGCTGTTTGATTAGGGGGCCTATATATAACCGCAACAAGTTTGAAATCGTTCAATTTACGGTAAGTTCTGCTATAGTCGAATCTATCGGTTCTGGAATTGAGTGCTTTACTTCTATAACGTTCGCAATATTATCTTTGATATACAACATAACAACGCAATTAAATCATAGTCTTTACAAGCAATTAAAGAAAAAAATTCGTTTATTCTATTTCGTAGTCTACGAGCATTTAAGGATAGAACCTTCAAATGTTTTGTAATTGCGATACCTTCGCGAGCGCAGGGGAAATTTGTGGAAATTACGCTGGGACCGTTCGAGTGACGGCAGCCTGAAATATATATATATATATATATATATATATATATACTGTATATTGTAGTGTATTGGTTTTTAATAAAGATATAAAAATAATTATTGGTTTTGTTTAACCTCCTTCACAACATCTAAGGTTATATGACGGAGGGGACCTACTACAGCTTTACGTGGAATCCGAACCACGGGTCGCTACATAGTCTGCACGCAGCGGACCGGTCTCCCATCCAACTACTACCCAGACCCAATATCGCTTAACTTCGCTGATCAACTGAAAGCGGTGTTACGACATTGGATACGACGTAGCCCTTAATAAAGATAAGATAATAATGTCTAATAAGAATTAATGTTTTGTTTATAAGAATTTAAGAATGTTTTAAATGCAAAAACTTCACTTTTTTCTACGTGAAGGTCAAAATATGAAAATAAAAACCCACTCTAATAGACAGAGTTTATTTCCACAACAGTTTCGATGCCCACTGGCATCCTCCTCGGGTGGAATGCCAGCCAGTGGGCATCGAAACTGTTGTGAAAATAAACTCTGTCTATTAGGTCTATTAGAGTGGGTTTTTTATTTTCATATTAAGAATGTTTTGTTTAATAAAGAACAAAATAATGTTTAATAAGAAATTAATAATGGTTTGTTTGAAATTAAGAATATAAAGTGCTAATTGGCAACACCTGAAATGGGTCTAGAGAAACGGTGAAATGCCCAATTCAGTCTCGGCCAGGGGTTTACCCCGATAAGGTGTTTTTCGCGTTAGTATGTTATTGTTTATTTGAAATATTAATTGTGTCTCTCTCCGCGATTAAATGTTAACGCTAATTCCGCCCCCTCGCATTACCCCGTTCGTCTAAAGTATTTCGGCATGAATAAAATGTGAGTAAATAGTAAATAAAAGTGTGTAAAATTATCCTCGGTCCCTTTTTTGCTTTGTCGTGTTCGAAAGTTTTATGGCGGCCACGTCTACCCGTCTGCCCGCGTGTTTATAAAGCACAGTGAAGCGAGTGTAAAAAGAAGAAAGAGCAAAATGATAAGAGAAATTGAATAAAGTAAAGTAAATAATAAATTGTGAATGAGGGAAATCACGACATATATAATAATAATAATAATAATAATAATAATAATAATAATTAAACACCAAATATGAATTTGAAACAAATTTAACTATTGCCAAATGAAAAATACCACAAATTAAAAATTAAAACAGTCCTGAAATTATTTTATAAAATTAAATAATACAATTAAAACCAATAAAAAATATTATAAAAGAAACCCATTAAAAGGACTTACCTTTAAATTTAAATCTAAACATTAGAAAATAATTTGGGGAAAAATTATTATGGATAAGTTTAAAATGTACAAAATCTTATAAGAAACAAATCACGTGATTTAATCAGATGGTTTAATCAGATGCTTTAATTAGATGGTTTCATCAGATGGTTTAATCAGATGGTTTCATCAGATGGTTTCATCAGATGGTTTACTCTCACAGAAACGAATCTATTAATTGATTTTGAATTCTCAGAAGGGGATATAATTAAGCCTTCGTCACAAATGTTGAACGTGTGGAAAATTTGAGTTCCTAATACAAATACGAGAAAGTTCAGCACCACGACCAGACACATGGAGTGCTCTTTCTTAAGAAATGTAAAGAAAATATAATCAAACCACGAGCTGTATTTACCCAGGAGAAAATCACTAGACAGAGCCAATCCCATTTCCAATAAAGAACGCAAATATCGGAAAACAAAATTGCTTACTATTCACACGCTTAATTCCAGGACGCAGGACTTTTGTAAATTTAGAAATTAACTGTCACGTTCGAATGGGAAAACGTAATGGGGATTTGCAACGCAAAAATAATGTGAGAATCGTTTGAAACAGTGTTTAGGACTATAAATGAGGAATGTGAACCGTACAAGATTAAGCGTGCGAAAGTAAATAATAAGCCATTGTGTCTTACTGCTAGAGTAGGGGATATTATAAGGAGTAGAGATAGGGCTTATAAGCTAAGTGCGATAAAGACAGATTGTGGTTACGAAACAACCATATATCTTTAAGGCGTGAAGCGAAAAGCGTAATGAAAAAAGTCCAAGCGCGATTTTGAAGTTTCCATAGCTCGTGACGGCAAAGAAAACTCCAAGCGATTTTTCCAATACGTTAATAATTTAGGAACCCACTAAAGTGTGTGTTAGAACCGTTGAGAAATTCCGACGGTGGGATTTCCGAGAACAAGCAGATTTTACAATAGAAGATGCAACGAATATCCCTACGGTCATAGACATAATACCTTTCGATAATGGTAATAATTTAGATAATATTGTGTTAGGTGAAAGGGAGGTACAGCACTATATTTGTAAAATGAAAATGCTTAAATCACCGGGGCCGGATTCCATATATCCCATACAACTAAAAGAATTAAAATAAAGCATTGTTGTGCCGCTAAGAAAGATTTTTAATGCGTCTATTTCTCAGGGGTGCGTACCAGATAATTTCAAGTTAGCAAACGTAACAGCTATCTTTAAGAAAGGCGATAAAGGTGCGGCGGGAAATTATAGGCCAATAGTTTAACGTCTGTTGTAGGTAAGCTTGGAATCAATAATTAGAGATCGCATAGTCGAACACTTAGAATTCCATAACTTGGTTAGAAATACGAGCACGGTTTTAGGCGAAACAAATCTTGCTTAACTAATCTTTTAGAATTTTTTCAAAACGTGGTTGAAGTTTACGATAGTCATCGGGCTGTTGATGTAGTGTATTTAGATTTCCAAAAAGCGTTTGACACCGTACCGCACAAAAGACTCATTGAAAAAAATAAGGCTCATGGAATCACGGGGGGGGGTAGTAATAAATTGGAGAGAAGAGTGGTTGCGAGGTAGGAAACAGAGGGTGGTCGTTGATGGAGCGGAGTCGTGTTGGGCTAATGTAGCGAGCGGCGTTCCTCAGGGTTCTGTATTAGACCCCTTGCTTTTTCTTATATATATATTAACGATTTAGATGTCGGCCTAGTCAGTACAGTTACAAAGTTT
>JAJOZX010007266.1:0-67500 GCA_023014485.1 Bathynomus jamesi | reverse complement strand
TCCTCGTTTTCATGGGCGCCACCACTTGTCCCACCGCAGCTGGGACAGTACAAAATCTGTCTCTTCTCTCATTCCAGTTTGTTTCTATTTCATTTCTAAGGTTAGGGACAAAACCCTCGAGTATATACATATATAGATATATATATACACACACACACACACACACATACAGTACATATATATATATGTATGTATATATATATATACACATTTAACTGCAATGACCACGCAGTATATTAATGTATAGAAACGACGTAAGTATAGAGGAGTGTTCTGCACACGAGGAAGAGAAATAACGAACAAATGAAAAATGAGGCACCCGCCCGGGAATCGAACCCAGGATCTTCCAATTGCCGGTCAGACGTGCTAACCACTACACCACGGAGCCACGATAGTCAGAAGTCGTCATTCTCCTACATAGGGCAGAAACCAATGCCTTGAGAGGGCACCCTCGCAATCGTGAATATGTACATTTAACCTGCAATGAGGGTGCCCTCTCAAGGCATTGGTTTCTCTGCCTGCCCTATGTAGGAGAATTACGACTTCTGACTATCGTGGCTCCGTGGTGTAGTGGTTAGCACGTTTGACCGGCAATTGGAAGATCCTGGGTTCGATTCCCGGGCGGGTGCCTCATTTTTCATTTGTTCGTTATTTCTCGTCCTCGTGTGCAGAACACTCCTCTATACTTGAGCACCCATTTGTGTTTCTTTTTTCCTTCGTGGTTTTATTCATCATAAATACTTTTCACGTGTCACTTTCGTGAAATAATTTTTCATATATATATATATATATTACATAAAGATATGTAATATACGTTGAATAGACGCAAAAGAATAATAATATTAGGCTTATATCCCCGCTGGATGTACAAAAATAGCTTATGAAAGCCTTTATACGTAGATAATTATATATAATTGCACTCTTTGGACACGTCATTTACTTCACGTCCCCCTTTTACATCGTATTACCAATTAATTTAATTAATAAATTAATAATAATAATAATAATAATAATAATAAAATATATTAAACTAAAATGCACTGTGTGGTGTTGGGTATAAATTTTATGGGTACATTTCATGCAACCTAAGACCCACAGCTCAGTGTGTAATAATAATAACCACCTTTGGTAACCTTTGGTGTTGCTTCCGCCCGAATTGTTCATTCTGACGAAGGTCAAGCTTTTCACTCCACCTTAGACCTACAGTTTAAAATGGAATCCGAACCACGCCCCACCAGCAGCCCAGCGTTTTAACCACTAACCTACCTAGGGTACCCATTTATCTACCAACCACTTTCATTATTGTGTGGAAGGTTGAACAGCTGGGTTTTGCTGTGCGCCGCCTGCCGTCACTGGGTCTCGATTCCGGAGCTGATGCATTCGTAGTCAGCGACGCTAACCACTACACCACCGAGGCGCATCAATAATAATAGTAATAATAATAATAAAGAGTCAAAAGGGCTCGAAACTGGTACAGCTCAGGCCAACAATACGGTTCATTAACCTCTGTGTTATTATTACCAACATCAACTGGCTTCGAACCCCCCAACTTCAGTGTTTTCACTTCGCTTATAGCAGGGGTTCCCAACCTTTTTTCGGCTGCATACCCCTCGATGGCTTCAGCAAGTGCCCCGTACCCCCCACCCCGCTACTCAAAATTGTTCAAAAGACGGTGTAGCCGCTGCACCGTCTTTTGAGAGTACTTTTCCATGTGAAAGTTAGTTCCAAAGCACGATGCACGTACCCCTGGGAACCTTCTCGCGTATCCCGATTTGGAAACCCCTGGCTTATAAGGAAAATTTGTTACCGTAGCTTGTGGGTATTCTGGGTAACATTTTTTAAACTGAGGCTTAATTATATAAAATATAACTAGAACATTTTCGGAAATTGTGTATCTCTATTCAGTTTTTTAAGAGAAAATGATTTATATATGTTCCAGTAAGAGTGTTAAACTAGTGATTTCATGAAATCCCTGAAATTTTCAGTAAAATTGTGAAATTAGTGATTTTATAAAGTACCTGAAATTTTCAGTAAGACTATGAAACTAGTTATTTCATGAAATACCTAAAATTTTCAGCAAGATTGTAAAACTAGTGATTTAACTCAGGGACTTCAGGTTAGGTTAGGTTAGTAACTTCCTGAAGTCCCTGAGTGAAACACTAATTACGCGAAATTACTGAAAATTTCGGTGATTTCATGAACCTCACTAGTTTCACAATCTTACTGTAACATATATGCACAGGTTCATGTAACGATAAACCCGTTATTTTTCTTTTTTTATAATTCTAATCAGCATAACGTGCAGCAGCAGCGCAGAGCGGAGTGAAGGGCTTATAAATGCCCATGCCCAGCTACGAGCAAGAGCTATATACAAACTTCATAGAATCATTTTCGATATCGGAAGAAATCTGATCCCCATTTTTCGTCTTACGCAGCTAACAAACATTTTTTTTAAGTATCAATGCTAGTGTCCGGTGCTAATGTCTCAGAGCAACTGATACAATGAGAAAATGGACATTGTTATGAACCAAAGCATGTTTGTTACAGCCTTATGTTTAATTTTTAAAAACCGGAACTGGATTTGGAATCGAGAAATCCAGTTGCGAAAGATTTTGTTCCTCAACTGGATCTGGAATCGAGAGATCCATTGCGAAAGATTTTGTTTCTCAACTAGATCTGGAAGCGAGAGATCCGATAATATCCATTCGAGATATTTAATATTCAGATCCCTACCATATATATATATATATATATATATATATATATATATATATATATATATATACATAAAAACTTCACCAATTAAAGCTTCCATAAACTGTACGTCAAACATTTCTTTGCTTTGGGATAAAGCAAACGAATACAGAATATTTTATGAAAGGTTTTAATTTGGAAAGAATTGTCTATTGATTATGTATGTTTGTCTATCGTTTATAAATGTCCGTCAACATCACTTTAATAATAGAAAAACCAATCAAAATAATTGAAAGGCACAAATTTTGACGTGAAGAAGAATCAAATTTTGGAACGACGTAGATTTTAGCCACCTTTTTTTTTTCCATTTCTTTAAAGCTTTTTTCCATTTTTTAAAGCCTTTCCCCCCCCCCATTTCTTTAAAGCCTTTTCAATTTCGTTAAAACTTTTTTTTCCGTTTCTTTGAAGAAACACCACGCATGCACGAGCATCATGATCAAGCTAAGCAATCAACACTACATAAGAAGAACTCGAATGGTAAGTTTTTTGCAAATGGAAAAAAAAGGCATTCCTCAAGGACAAACACTGCGCCCTCCACAGTTTATATATATATAAAAGATTTCAGGTTACGAAATAATATACATACACGGTATACTTTAACAAACCGCCTGTATGGAAGCATATATATATATATATTATTACTTACGACCACAGTTTTAACGCTGTTTATGTATTATAAATCCATAAGTAAATATCGTTAAAATATTTACAAATTCTTTCTGCAACAGTAACTATAAACAATGAAACACTAAAAATCTTAACACGAAATGCTAAAATTTCAATAAAAAATGAATAAAAGTTTTAGTAGCTGTAATAAATGAACTGTAAATAAAATTATCAACTGTAAATAAAACTATCAACTGTAAACTGTAAATAATACAAAATAATGGAAATGATAATAAGCGAAATTCAAAAGATAAAAAATGAATAAAATTGAAAAATGCATTTCCTACTTTTCCTATTCACGACATATATATATATATTATTAGGGTTGTTTAACCTCCTTCGCAACATCTAAGGTCATATAACGGAGGGGACCTACAGCTTTTTGTGGGATCCGAACCACGGGTCGCTATGTAATCTGGGAGTGGAGGACGGTCTCCCATCCAATTACTACCCAGACCCAATGTCGCTTAACTTCGCTGATCTCCGGGAAGCGGTGTTACGACATTCGCCACGACGTAGCCCACACATATATATATATATATATATTGTGTGTGTGGTGTGTGTGTGTGTGTGTGTATCGACGGGGGTCGAGGGAGGGGGTTAATACGTAAAACGCCTCTGGACGTGAAAGCGTTATGCGTTTCCTTGGACGATGAAATATACGCCAAGTTGTATTAACTTTTATCCTGTCGTAGCATAATGGCTAGGGTCTCATCTTTTACTCAAGAGGTAATGGGTTCGAATCCTGGAAGATAATGCAAAATCGTGCTCGTTCATGCATGATAATATATATATATATATATATATATATATATATATATATATCTTAGGTTACTTTATATATATATATATATATATATATACACAGTATCTTAGGTTACCTTATATACATATATATACTTTTGTTTCACATTTATATGACTTTTATTTACAATTTATGTATTTATTTGTAAACACTTTTCATGATTTCAGGAAAAAACTTGGAATGAAATTTCACACATGCAGTTTTGCTTGCATTTATAAACCATGAAGGATACAATGAGTTCTCACGTCCATAACGTTTCCAGACTTCGCGTAGAGCGGCTGCGTGTCGTTTTGTTTCGCGTTTAGTAGTCCACTCAAAACTGGTTTCTCTCTCTCTCTCTCTCTCTCTCTCTCTCTCTCTCTCTCTCTCTCCATATATATATATATATATATATATATTGGCCAAACAGCAGTGTTAATTGAATTATATTGTTTGTTTTTATTATGCAAATACAGTGTTCTGTCAGTACAGTGAAGTAAAGTTTATATCATTATGGTGTTATAGTGTCTATTGAACTTAGTGAAATTAAATTTTAATCAAATATGACTGAAAGAGATGTCGTAACTGAAAATGGCAATAGTGGAACAAGCAGAATTGCCATCACGGTATGTTATACCTCTTGTCATAATTTACACACACACACACACACACACTATATATAAAACGGGAATTTTCCATAAAGTTACAACCCAACTTATCTTAATACCCATTAGTACTCATTGGTAGAATTTCCTACCGACAAAATCGTCTACAATTTAGGTTAGAACTTAAAAGTGAAATTTTTACATATTAATTTTTAATTTTTATATTTTAATTTTAATTTTGGGGTATCAGATAACAATACACACATATATATATATATATATTGTCATTTTACACAAAATACACGTCTGATTTTGAGAAAAATAAAAAAAAATTAATGATTTTTTATAATTAATTACTTAATAAACAAAAATAGTGATAATTTTCCTTAATGGACGCAATGAAATAATAATGGCTCTTTCTTCCGCATTTAGGAAGAGCCAAATATTGAGGAAGGAAGTGTGGCCCCTCAGAACACCGCTGAGATATCAAGATGGAAAGGTGATTCCATCCTACTTCTTTTTCATTCTAAACGAAACAATACAAGGTTTGGTATTAACGAGAATGATGTGTATATATATATAATATATATATATATATATATATATATATATATCGAAAAAAGGTGTGTGTGTGTGTGTATATATATATATATATATACCGAAAAAAGGTGTGTGTGTGTGTGTGTGTGTGTGTGTGTGTGAATATATATATATATATATATATATATACACAGAACCTCAGGGAACCATTCTGAGTTCATTCCCATATATATATATATATAATATATATATATATATATATATATATATATTATAATGTATGTATACTGTGTGTATATATACACACACAAGCTTCGTTGTTTCAGTTAAATATGATATAGGAAAACAAGTGTTATTATATATATATATATAGTTACACTTTTTGTGAAGCTCTGATTAATTTTTTAGTCATTCTTTTTTTACGGTTTTTTATTATGTAGGACCTCACACATCGAGCCATTCCCTACACTCATACTGAGTCATACACACACACCACACACACACACACACACACTGGTTGCATCCTACAACTGAGGTCAATTTCGAAAAACTAAATTAAGCCTAACCTATATACCTGACCTCACCACGACTAATATTTTTTAAAACTGCTTAAATTTTAAAAATAAGCATTGTATCTCACGCTGCCTATTTCGTACGAGTGAAGATACTGAGGTAAAGGGGAAACTAGCGAGGTAGTGGGAAAAATTCTCAGAACTACGTTGTTCCTCAGTGGAAACAACCTCATAAGTCGGGTAAAAACCAAAGCGTACGCGCAAAAACAGATAAAAAGGGAATTTTCCCATAAAGTTACAACCCAACTTATCTTAATACCCATTAGTACTCATTGGTAGAATTTCCTACCGACAAAATCGTCCACAATTTAGGTTAGAACTTAAAAGTGAAATTTTTACATATTAATTTTTAATTTTTATATTTTAATTTTAATTTTTGGGTATCAGATAACTATTTCGTCCTTATTTAAAGTCTCTCCGAAATTGGATATATCAAAAAATATCAGGAAAAAAAATAGGGATCACCTGAAGATCAGGGCCCCCGCCCTCTTTAGTTAGCCTTATACGGCTAACTAACGAAAATATCACGATTTAACCTAACCAATCGTTAGGTCAACTGTACGCCCTTGACGAGTGGTTAGGATAAGTCGTGATATTTTCGTTAGTTAACCTAACCTAGTTAACCTAACTAAAGAAGGCTGGGAGCCCTGATCATCAGGTGATCCAAAAATAGTTTTGGGCTCTAATGGGTTAACTCTACTGAATTCCATCTGAGCTAAGTGTAGTTAATGATGTATTTTATCGTCAGATTTCATTGTAGTTAATGATGTATTTTATCGTCAGAATTCTTTCTCGATCTTCGATGTAATTTTTCTAAAGGAAAAGAAAAAAATAAAATTTGGCGTACAAGTCGTCAATACGCTGATAATATACACCTTCAATTCGCCTCCAAGGTCTCACAAACGCCAAATATTTACACACACACACACACACACACACATATATAATATATATATATATATTATAAAATGCAAAGTTAACCCCACCAGGACTTGAACCCCACCACTTTGACCCCCATCACCTCTTATCCCGGTATGTATAATTTTGCATTTGTACGAATATTTACATTTGCAAAATCGGGTGCGTTCATGCACGATATTCTATCTGTGGGACCCCATTTTGCTGCATCAGATATTTTTAATGAAATATTTGAGTTCGGGGGTCGAGGGAGGGGGGTTAATACGTAAAACGCCTCTAGATGTGAAAGCGCTATGTGTTTCCTTGGACGATGAAATATCCGCCAAGTTGTATTAACTTTTATATCCTGTCGTAGCGTAATGGTTAGGGTTCGAATCCTGGAGGATAATGCAAAAATTGTGCTCGTTCATGCACAGGGTGGCCATAAAATCTGTAAATAGGATATATTATGAGATGAGAAATCTTTTTCTCAGTTGCACATAACTTACAGCTCTGAGAAAACTGTCCTATGTCTCCAGATTTTATGGCCACCCCGTATATAATGTTATAATGTTTCAGACCAACAAAGACCCTAGGATCTACTCATAGCTGGTCTACCTAACCGTGTTTGTAATTGTGTACTGCGCATGACCTCCGTGGTAGCGGAGGGGACCTACAATTTTATGTGGATTCTGAACCCACACACCACACACACATATATATATATATATATATATATATATAATTATTATATATATTACAGAAGATAACTAATAATTTGTTCTTCATCTATCGATAGATCTCCCATTAAAAGAGAAATCAGCAACAATATTTCGAGGTTTGAAGATCGCCGCCAAGCTTCTGTTCCTCATTTACCTGTTTATGTGTGGGATCGACGTTCTCACAATTTCCTTCAAGCTTATCGGAGGCAAAATATCAGTAAGTAATTTCTAGAATCGCCTTTATCATCGTCTAAGGTCACCTTCAGCGTCCTTATCGCTGTAGACCTTTTCACGTTCACTCACGAAAACTGAAGAATTTTTTTTTTTTTTTTTTTTTGCCAGTTTTGAAAAACCGGGTTTTTTTCGGTTTTCATAAACGCCATTGTGATCACCAGGTTTTTTTATTATTATTATTAACAGGATAATGTGAAAATTAACTTTGAAAATTATATGTAAACGGATATGGAACTTTGCTTGAGGGTATACTGTATATATATATATTAACAAAGCTGGGCACTTGCGGTTTTTTTTGCGGTACTGCGGTACTGCGGTACTACCGCACTACCAAACCGGTACCGCATAACGCAGTACCGCAAAGGATCGCTGAAAGTACAGGCTGTACTTTCAGCGATCCTTTGCGGTACTGCGTTATCGGTACCGGTTTGGTAGTGCGGTAGTACCGCAGTACCGCAGTACCGCAAAAAAACCGCAAGTGCCCAGCTTTGTATAACATATATATATATATATATATATATATATATATACAGGGTGTCCCATAAGTCCGGTCTCAGGAAAATTTATTTTAAAACAAATGTTCAAATTAATGTCTTGTTTTGGGACCTCCGCGGAAGCCTTTTTCTCACGAGTGTAACTCATTTCCATATTAGCCATTTGCGTGTTATTCTACCTGCAACAAAAAAAAAGGGGGTGCTACTATAACGTGCGGTCTACAAAGATATTTACAAATTCAATTACATTAAAACAAAAAAATTAAAGGACAAATAAAACAAACAATTCATTCTTTGGGATATAATGCCCGGTTAGGTTAATTGAATGCCCGGTTAGGTCAACTGTATGCCCTTGACGATTGGTTAGGTTAAGCTATGATATTTTCGTGAGCCACAGTTTGTAGCTGAGTGGGTAAAACCGTTTCCTATAAGCGGAAGGGAGACACTGAGGTCGAGGTTTAGAATCCCGGTGATTGTGGTGGTAATAAAAATACAGGAATTAGCGCAATGAGCCGTATAGGTTGGCCTGAGCTTTATGCCAGTTTCTAACCTCTCCTGATTGATGATTATTGATAATGATAAGCTTTATTGACAAGATATAAATCCCATAAAATGGTACAATATTCCCTAAAATGGTACAATAAGCGATAACATAAACCAAACAATAATACAGGGTGTTCTAAAATTACCTAGTATACTTTTATACGTCTGTCGATCAGTGGTCGAACAATGTCATTATCAAGGAAGACACTTTGAACATCTAAAATAAACAATTATTGTTGTTGTTTTTCTTATTGTTGCTGTATTTAAAATAAAATTATTAAATATCGTATAATTTTTGTTAAAATATTGCGTTCATATAAAAGTTTACTCGCTAATTTTTAGAACACCCTGTACATTTAAAAAAAAGTGTAAATAAAACACGTCCTGAAACAAGCAATAAAAAGGAAACCTTCAAAAATTATGATAATGACAATAATGCTGTTTATTGGCAGGAGACAGACACCCCCTACCCCGCCCCCCCACCTAAAACAAAAAGGTAGAGAGTATCCATCAAGGTTATGAATGATACAACTAATTAAACATTAAATTTAACAACAAAAAAGGTCTACGGTAATACAGAAATAACAATGATACACGTATAATAAATTATATTAATTATATAATTAATTGTATTATTAATAATGATAATACAAAAATAATAGTAATATCAGTTTCCTGAAAATAAAAAGTACAGGTATGGGATGGCTAATGCAGGAGTTAAGTGGAGCTATAGACAAACACTTTCATACCAAGGGGTCCACAGTCTAAAAGACATACAGCAGGACTGATGAATAGCTTGGACAATTGGATTGTCTGAGTTTTTAATTCTTTGCATTAGACTGTATTGGGCACATCTTGTTACCTCAGGGAGGCTCGGAAGTTTCGGAACGTTGCGGTTAACAAACATTTGAGAGGCTGAGCATCTTGGAGGTAACCTATGCGGCGGTCTATAGGATCTGTTGTAAAGCAAATTGAGGGTTCTGCAGGAGCCTTTTTCATAATTAACCCAGAGTTGCTGCCCATAAATATTAGTGCAAAAAGTACAAAAAAGTGTCATAATTATTATTAACATTGAATGCATGGGTTCCCCCCTTTTTGGTATAACTTTTTTGTATGTTACGGTAAGATTGTGAAACTAGTGAGTTCATGAAATCCCTGAAATTTTCAGTAATATTGTGAGGCTAGTGATTTCATGAAATCCTTGAAATTTTCAGTAATATTGTGAAACTATTGATTTCACTCAGGGACTTTAGGTTAGGTCAGGTTAGGTTAGGTTTAACTTCCTGAAGTCCCTGAGTGAATCAGTAATTATGCGAAATTACTGAACATTCCAGTGATTTCATGAAACTTTATTGGCAATATCATCAAAAGTTCAAAGGTATGGCATTTTCATATTGGTATAACTTTTAAAACCGCGTTTTCTGGTGTTTTTTACTTTTATCGTTTAGCTACTTCTTCCTGGGGGGGCTTCATATACTGTATCCTCAGCACTTACAGGAAAAATTTGACCGAAAATTTGGTACTGTTACCTAGAGAATGTATTGTAAATTTTCATATTATAAGCCAAGTCGATAAGGTGATGCACTCATACTATTAATGTGCTATTAATTAATGTACTTGAAAAACGCACTAAACGCAACTCAGGGCACAGCGAAGGCTAATCCATGTATAATTCACAAGAGTATAGCACGCCTGTGTGTATATATATACACATGAATTTTAGAGGGATATATAATACTTTATAAGGTACTTTCTATATATATTTTGAATTTTTAATGATTATAGTTAAACATTTAAATATATTAAATGAAAGATTCACCGTTTGAAGTGATAATTACACCTGAATATTTGTTAATAAGTTTGAAGCAAATTCTCATCTGGGGTACGTTAACAGCACTTCGAGACGAGGGTACGGTATTCCGTTTTCCACGAGTCCGTTCGCTAACTTATATTTTCAAATCTATGATAGATAGATACATTGTTGGAACCTGCCTTAATCGATTTAGGAGAACATGATGTACGAAAGAAGTAGGCCTACCTACCCATGATCTTACATACACTCTCTACCCCATTAATTAATTATCAGACATAGTTAAATTTGCTTTTACAGCGACTGTTAAAATACTTCGAAAGAGTCTGTTTCAAAATTACGGTACAACGCTGTCAACTTTACAGTGTCCGTTTTATCGGAAAGAAATTGACTGGTTAAAATAACGGTACTTGACTATTCTTTCAACAGTAACAGTAAAAATTAAGGATCACTTTAACATATTGCTTCCCAGGAACCCCTCTTTAACATATTGCTTCCCAGTGTATATCACTTTAACATATTGCTTCCCAGAAATAGACATTACACAACCAATTACAGTTACATTACAGTAGTTTATAATATTTAGAGATTAGCTAGTCGAGAAAATGTAAATTTATGGACAACTTAACTTATTATGCTTTGACATTTTTTTGCGAATGTAAAATATTTGGATCACCTGAAGATCAGGGCCCCCAGCCTTCTTTAATTAGCCTTATAAGGCTAACTAACGAAAATATCACGACCTAACCTAACCAGTCGTTAAGTCAACTGTATGCCCTTGACGACTGGTTAGGTTAGGTCGTGATAGTTTCGTTAGTTAGCCTAGAATTCAGTGGTTCCCAACCGGTTTTGGCTTATGGCCCCCTTAGGAACCTTATTTTTTCCTGTGGCCCCCATAAGCATTATTTTCAGTAGGTAATATGCAGATTTAACTCTATTTTACAAAATAACATTTTCCTGTGGCCCCCTTCAAATGTGCCATGGCCCCCAGGGAGCCATATGGCCCCCGGTTGGGAAACACTGGCCCTAGATTACCAACCTCTTTCTAACCAACCAACCTTTCTCTTTTTAACATATTGCTTCCCAGTGTTAATCACTTTAACATATTGCTTCCCAGGAGGGATCACTTTAACATATTGCTTCCCGAATGCTTTGGGAAGCAATATGTTAAAGTAATCCAAAATTAATTTTGCAGATAGGTTAAAATAACGGTACTTAACTATTCTTTCAACAGTAACAGTAGAAATTAATTTTGCAGATACAGTTAAAATAACGGCACTTAACTATTCTTTCAACAAGAACAGTAAAATTTATTTTGCAGATACGGTTAAAATAACGATAACTATTCTTTCAACAGTAACAGTAAAAATTAATTTTGCAGTTACGGTTAAAATAACGGTACTTCACTATTCTTTCAACAGTAACATTAAAAATTAATTTTGCAGATACGATTAAAATAACGATAACTATTCTTTCAACAGTAACAGTAGAAATTAACTTTGCAGATACAGTTAAAAAAACGGTGATAAACCGATACATTAATGGTGCCTGTTTTCTCGAACAAAATGTTGAATAGTTAAACTGTAAATATAGATTTTTAAAATATGTTCACTGTTAAAACCACTGTTAAATTTCCACATTATGGACTAGTTTGTTAAATAAACGAAATATCACAAACCGTAGATTTAAGATGAAAATTTTGGCACCCAAAATTGTCGGTAAAATACTGTTAAAATAGGGGGGTTTTCTACATACTGCGGAAGGCATCACTGGACCTGATCACGAATTCTTTAAAAATGCAAACATTCCCCAAGGGAAAATGTAACCCTAAGTAACTAGGGATTATATAACTTAAATTAGCACAGATTGAGAGCGGAAAGATCTCGTTTATCGCGACTATAGGCCTATTGATTGTCAC
This sequence comes from Bathynomus jamesi, assembly GCA_023014485.1. Classification (NCBI taxonomy): domain Eukaryota; kingdom Metazoa; phylum Arthropoda; class Malacostraca; order Isopoda; family Cirolanidae; genus Bathynomus; species Bathynomus jamesi. Next base: position 54,961 of record JAJOZX010007266.1, on the reverse strand, counting down.
AGGAGAATACAGAAGCTTTGTGCCAAAGATAAAAAATGGATGTAATGCCTATGTAAAAACTCTGCTAACACGTTCAGTGAATGTGACACATGGCGTTCTTGTTTACAACCTCAGAAAAGCAGTTATCACTGAAAAACTGGGTCAGTGGATTTTAATTTTTTAAATCAAAGATCACAAAAAATCCAGTGATAAATAAATTTCGGTGCTACTATAGCGTGCGGTCTACAAAGATTACACTGCCCAACAAAAGAAAATTTTTGCTGCTGATTTAATTCTAAGACCTGTTCCTGGATAATATTGATGTGCTGATTTCAAAAATCACCTTAGATTTTGTCCATCACATCAGGTTTTCGTGCAATGCAATATGCCTATTTTGGGTGATCCATGAAGGGCGCTTATCAAAATTGATGATTTTTGAGACCTGTTAACAGTTGTTTTGCTGTTAAAATTTTATCTGTGGAATACGCAGATCTGTGCATTAAATCTAAAGGTCATGTACAACATATTAAAATCTTGGGTATCTGTGATTTCCCCAGGTGTGAGCGTGAGGTCATGATCCAAAAAGTCTGAAAATTATAAAGATCTTGTAAAGAATTTACTTGTAAACGTTCAGCAGTTGGGTTGCAACATGAGCATTAAAGTTCACTATCTCAACAGTCATCTGGATAAATTTCTAGAAAATCTTGGTGATGTTAGTGAAGAGCAAGGTGAAAGGTTCCACCAAGATATCAAAGTGATGGAAGAACGATACCAAGGAAGATGGGATACCCATATGATGGCTGACTACTGCTGGAGCCTGCAAAGAGATTGTCTTGACATCTCTCATTCTAGGAAGTCCTATAAGAGAAAATTTATCAGCACTGAAAAGTAAGAAAACAAGAAAAAGACAATGTTAAGAAAACTGGTCCCGTGCTTGCTTTAATATGGCCAAATTAAAAACAAAATAATAAAATAAAAAAAATAAATAGTCGAGCTTCACAATTATTTATGTCATTGTAAAAATTGTAAATTGTAAAAAGACTACCGTATTTATTTTATTATTAATAAAGGTTATTCTATTCTATTCTATTCATTTTTTGCTTATTTAAACACTTTTAATCACTTTTAATCACTTTATGTGTCAATATTACCATTGTATATTAAAGTTCACTCCCTGCACAATTATTTACTTTTCCATGCTGATTCTGAGTATGTAAAAACTTATTTTTTGAAAAGAAAAAAAATTGGGCATAACCCTGCCAAAATGCGATATCTCCAAAATATCCGTATTTGATTGCTCGAAAACCTGACGTGATAGGCAAAAACTAAGGTGATTTTTGAAATCAGCACACCAAAGTTACCTAAAAACAGGTGTTAGAATTAAATCAGCAAAATTGGTGTTGGGCAGTGTTATCTTTAGTTTACAAAAGAATTTGCGCTGAAGTGACCTGACCTGACTTGAATTTGTGCTGACCTGACCTGACCTGAAATGACGACTTTATCTTTGGGGACGAATGTGAGGTTAGGTTAGGTTAGGTTAGGGTGTACACATTCTAAAGTATTGGAAAAATTGTAGACCGCAGTATATAGTGTAAATATGTTGTAGACCGCACGCTATAGTGTAAATATCTGTAGACCGCAGGCTATAGTAGCACCTAAATTTCAATCTAGCGTTTCAGTGAAGTTATTAGCTCCCTGTACTACAAGGAACAGCATTAACCTATGCACCTACTTGCTGCATAACATTGATTGCGGATATAGACGAGGAAATCAAAGACAGTAGTGTCTCTTGCGAATGACACAAAATTTGCAAAGAAATCACTTCTGAGAGGATATAAAACTTACATTCTAAATCAGTGGTTCCCAACGTGGCCCACCGCCCCCCAGTGGACGTTTGAGAATCTAGGGGGCGCTTGGAAACAGTAAAATTGTTACCTTCTATTAATAATCACTTATCCTGTTATATTATTATCTTTATGAGGGGGCACCAGCAAATATTGATGGACATAAGGGGGCGTGGCCTAAAAAAGGTTGGGAACCACTGCTCTAAATGGTACTAGATGTTTGGTTATATATAAGAAATGTTTACGTGACGTGTCATAATGAACTTAAGTTTCTGAAATGAATAATAGCTAATTTGAAATGTTTACTAGCTATTTCAAACATCTGAAAAGGTGCTTAAATGTTTCAAATATATAAAGGCGTAGAAATTTTATATTTCATTTGTATAATAACTTAGTTTTCTATACTGTGGGCATAGACGCATGCGCATTGGGGTTAAAAATATTTTGAAACTGTGACGCAGTTTATTTAGCGTTTGCACTTATAGGCTACTAGTTGTTATGCCCAACTTGCGTGGGGTGGGCTGATTGTATTAAATTTTGATTATTCGGATCTTTTTTTGCAATTGGGGGGGGTGGCCTGCGGTCCCACAATTACTGGGGGTTCAATTATTTGGTCACTAAAACTATAGAAAAGAACGTACCTATGAAAATCTTAAGTTTCACAAATCTTGACACAATGTGAAGCTCAAGATTTTCATGGTTGCGTTCTTTTCTATAGTTTTATTGACCAAATAAATGAACCGACAGTAATTGGGGGCCTGCAGTCTCCCAATTACTGGGTCCAGCCCCCCCAATTACTGGGCCCGAAGGCCCCAGCACCGCCCGTTGGGCTCTGTTTAGCTAATTCAGCTCTTTTTAGAGTTTTTAGAGACCCGCAACAACGAAATCTTGAGCCTCACATTGTATCAAGATTTGTGAAGCTTAAGATTTTCATGGCTAAGTTCTTTTCTATAGTTTTATTGACCGAATAATTGACTCCATAGTAATTGGGGGGGGGGGGCAGCACTGCAGGTCTAGCAAAAGTGGGCCCTAGTTTTTTAAATTGTTTACAAAAATTGGGATAATTTAGACATGTCTATCGAAATGTCTTACAGAATACTTAATTACTGTGAAATGTCTAATGCATTAGACATTTCAGAATTCATAAAAATGGGACAATGAAACGTACTCTAACGGAATGTCTACTTCTACTTTGAATGTTAGCGAGAAAAAGAGCCAAAATTTCGATTATCTGTCCACAGGGAAAACATGTTATATATAAAATGTTTACGTGATGTCTCATAATTTGAAGTGTGATGTAAATTGTCACCTTTTGTTAGAATTAAGTGAGATGTGCGAACTAACTAATTTAAACATGAGTTGTTCAAATTTTCAAGTGTGATACTTGTACGTACGTAAGCGACAATGACTCGTAGATCAAGATTGCTTGGCTACTCATTAGTGATAAAACTGATAACTTAAGAAATCAAAGTAAACTTATTTTTACATCCGCTTGAATTGTTCATCATAATGAAGGTCAAACATGTTGCCCCACCTTAGACCTAAAGCTTAATGTGGAATCCGAAACGACCCACCAGGGTGATCAGAAATTGCAAAGTCCTTGCCCAGACTCGGCTATCCAAGCTACCCGTTTACCTACCAACCAACTTTTTTCGTATGGAAAGATGAACAGTTTTGGTGAGTTGAACACCGCCTGCCCTCGCCAGAAATCGAACTGGGGCCGCCGCTGAATTCGTAATCAGTGATGTTAACCACTACACCACCGAGGCGCATGTAGTAAATTTATTTCTATACATATACCCATGCCTATATTTATTTCTATACTATACCTTCAGCTATATCGTTATACCATATATTGATGTTTTACTGTAGTCTATAGTCATATAAGATACTAGGCATATACTAGGCATCTCGAAAATCCCCGACCTTGATTTTGGCTCTCTTCTTCTTCTATAGGGGGGGGGGGGCTTTTGCGAGCATTCGCCCTTGGCCCCTCCTTCCTGCATTAAAAAACTAGAGAGTGTTCCGTTAGAATGTTTTAACTCCTTTTCTGGAGTAAGGTAGCACTCGCTTATATCACACTTATTAACTGTTTTAGTGAATATAAAGAGAATAAATATGATAATTTAGAATATGTTGATGAAGCTCTGTAATAATTTCTTCAACTAAAGAACTAACATAAGTTTTATTAATAACATAACATAACTCTTATTGATAACATATTAATAACATAACATAACTCTTATTGATAACATATTGATAAAATAACATAACTTTTATTGATAACATATTGATAACATAACATAACTTTTATTGATAACATATTGATAACATAACATAACTTTTATTGATAATTCATATTGATAACATAACATAACTCTTATTGATAACATATTGATAACATAACATAACTCTTACTGATAACATACTGATAACATAACATAACTATTAGTGAGTTCTGCGAAAAATATGCAAACAAGCACGATACCACTTTTGATGTTGCTACTACAGAAGTATTGGCTGCCCGCGAGACGCCAGTTGGCCATCTCTGTTCTAGGGAGTTGCATAAGTTACCGCCAAGATGTTTGCTTGCCACATTGGTTTAAATTGCTTTGAGGTAAATAGACCTTTTCATGTGATACAGCGAAAACAAAAATAATTTACAAGTTTGAAAATCAATTTATTCGGTATACATATCAAACATGGCATATAACCTCAAAATTGTGGGCATCTTGGTATGATAATATTTATTGGTAGCTTCAATAAATATCTTACTTTTCGTTCGCGAGTCAATATTAATTAGTTTTAGCTCAAAATAGGCCATATCATCGCAATAGTTACTGATAGTAATTAGCATCTGTCTTGTGGAGATAAACCAATTTTTCTGTTTATATATATATATATATATATATATATATATATATATATATATATATTAGTGATGTAGCGGATGTCATTTTTTTCACATCCGCGCGGATGCGGATGCGGATGAGGATGCGGATGCGGATGTCTACATTTTCGTTATTTTTTAGGATATATTCGAGATTTGTTGTGTTTAACGTATATAATAAGTTATTATATAGAGAGAGCTGTAGCTATAATGTAGTATAATTGATTAATTGTACAATAATTGCTGTACTTTTCTCTGAACATATAAAATAATATCAAGCATCTAACTAATATAGAAATCAATTAGTGAATTCGTCTGCAAATAAATTCGTTATATTTTGTTGAGTTTCAGCCACAATTAGAAACCATAATTGTGTTACCAGGATGCGGGACGTGAACCCAACTCAAATGCACGGTATGCACCCCCACCGACCTCTTTCCCCAACCTCCACCCTTATAGAAAGAGATCTTTAATTAGCTTGATAACTATTTATATTAAGTTTAAAGTTTTATTAGGCATATTTATAAATGAGTAATTAAAATAAAGTAAACTAAGATGTTCATCGTTTAATGTTCAAACTTAATTATAGGAAGGTTATGCTTAAGGAACATTAACTTTTTTGCCTTTTCTGCTGCCAGTCTGTTTCTCTTTTCATCATATATTAATTCAGCACTGCTAAATAATCTCTCGCTTGGTACGTTTGTTGGAGGACAGGCTAAATGTTTCCTTGCAAGTTTACTCAAGTATGGATAGATATTCTGCGTATTTTTCCACCAACTAATAGGATTGTCACATGCAGCCAGGCGTTTTTCTTGGTGATAGCTCTCGATCATTTTTACTACATCTTTTGACATCGCGTAGGTCTCGTCATTGCTGCTTGACTCAAGAAACTGAGAGACAGATTCTGTGATAGATTTGCTTGTTGAAGGTGTTGGTTCTGTCACTGAAACTTTTATTCTTTTGGTGGGTGGCGAAGCGACAGATTCAAGAGATTGAAGCTCTTCAACTGCTTTGCCAAGTGATGATTTAACTCGTTCTAATGTACTAGGTGAAAATAACTTAGCTTTGTAACGTGGATCTAAGTAGGTTGCAAGAGAGTAACTTCATACAAGAACAGCCTCTCGGCTTGTCGCTTGCATCACTTTTGCGCACAATGAACTAGTTCTATTAATATAGTAGAATTTAATAATTTCCGCTTATTAATGACGTTTTATCTCAACGGTCCACATCCGCACGACATCCGCAGTCCAAAGTGCGGATGCGGACGCGGATGCGGATGCGAGAAAATGTGCGGATGTTCCGCGGATGCGGATGTGACCTACATCACTATATATATATATATATATATATATATGGGATGAATTTCACAATTAAACACGTGAAATGAATGAATGATGCAAGCCCATAAGGAAAAAGAAAAATGATTCCAAGGCCTTTCGTGTATTCAGAAGTACACCTCGTCAGGGAATTCCCTGGCGAGGTGTACTTCTGAATACACGAAAGGCCTTGGAATCATTTTTCTTTTCCCATGTGGGTTTGCACCATATATATATATATGAAAATTATTTCACGAAAGTGACAGAGAGATAGACAGAGAGAGAGAGATAGACAAACAGACAGACAGACAGACAGACAGAGATACAGAGACAGACAAACAGACAGACAAACAGACAGAGATACAGAGACAGAAAGAGATAGACAGAGACAGACAAACAGAGACTGAAAATTTCCCTTGTAGGAAAACGTCACTACGAAGTGCCGACCTTCCGCTGTAATGCTTATCAAATTTTGAAGGTAAACTCGCTTGTGATACGACTCCGTAAGCAGAGTACAGAAATTATCATAATTGTAACCTCGTGATATAAATCGTTATGCAACGGTTTGATATCATCAAGGTAACATTAAAACAGGACCGGAAGCCTAATAATTATCAGCGTAATTATGTAACGCAGAAATAAGGCTTTACGTTACCATTATTGTTTTTTGCTGAAAGAATTTTAAATGAATAATTATTAAGCGCATTTTAAATAATGATAACGGGTAATTTTGCACCTCATTTGTTGCAAAGAGGTGAAGGTTGGTCTCAAGCTGTTTCCTGCGCCGCTCCAAAAGTCCTTTAATGAGTTACGAATATTTACGTACCGTATTTCCCGGCGTATAACGCGCACCGGCGCATAACGCGCACCCTAATTTTGAAGAGAAAATTTAAGAAAATAAAAATTTAGGAAAAATATACCTCCTACCTCACTTCACATGTACAATTTTAACGAGTTAATTTTAACATGTACAATTAATTTTACATGTACAATTACCGGTAATTTTACACGCAGGGTGATTTTTGGAGTATTTTGGGGGGAAAAAAAGTACGCGTTATACGCCGGGAAATACGGTAAATGAAACTGTTAATCTGCTCTTCATTCATTCATTCATTATATATATATATATATATATATATATATATATATATATATATATATATATATATATATATATATGAAGAAGGGGCCAAGGGCGAGTGACCGCAAAAACGTCCTCCCGCCTCCTATTCACATAGAGGAAGAAGAGAGCCAAAATCAAGGTGGTCCAGGGTTTCCGGATACCTGGAAACTCTGCATTTGAACGATTGGAGGTCAGCGACAGGGAGAGAGCGTGAGGAAGATTGTTTTTATATATATATATATATATATATATATATATATATATATATATAAAACCTTGATTAACTTTGGTTTTGCTTCTGCCCGAATCGTTCATTCTGACGAAGGTCAAGTTTGTCACTCCACCTTAGACCTACAGTTTAACGTGAAATCCGAAACTGATCAATCTGAAACCAACGATAGATTGATCAGTTTCGACGTTTATTCATTGTTTACAAAAGTGCCGATTGACGATATGCTTGACTTTCTCTCCCGAGAATTACATAAGTATGACCTGCCACTACCCGCACACATCGTTTTGAAACTCATTAAACTTTGCATCAAAGACTGTAAATTCACTTTCAATAGCGAATATTATCAACAGGTTTTTGGGGTGGCCATGGGTAATCCCTTGTCGTCCCTCCTCTCCAATATTTATATGGAGTTTTTCGAAATCACTTACATTCCGAGAATCCTGGGGGTTGGCATCCCATGGTTGCGGTACGTCGACGATATCTTGTGTATCTGGCCCATGGGCCATGAAGCGTGACCTGGATGACTTCCTCCTTCAGTTAAATAATCAAGTCCCCTCTATTAAGTTTACTTTAGAAGTGGAACAAAACAACTCAATTCCGTTTGGACGTGCGTGTACATAGGGAAAACGTAAGTTTTAAGTTTGGTATTTATCGGAAAAAACAAACAATTTGTCCTACGTACACTTTTACTAAGAACATGACACCTCCATCAGAAAGTATATTTTCTTCAATGTTTCTCCGCGCTCTTAGATCGCCAGTCCGGAATACGTGGATCGGGAATTAGAAAAAATCAACAGTATTGGAAGTGATTTGTGTTACCCACCTGCTTTTTTGGAATCTTGTCTTAACAAGGCAAAACGAACTTTCTATCGTGTGAATAATAACCCTCGCACTTTGTCGAAGAATATTTTAGTACTTCCATTTTTCCCGGGCTTTTTAGGCATTGCTAATGTACTTAAACTTTTGAATATTAATGTAATATTTTCATATAACAATATTGTGAAAAATATTATAGTAAAAAATAGCCGCACCAATAATTCAGGCATTATCTATAAAATTGATTGAAAACAATGTGATTCCTTTTATATTGGACAGACGGGAAAGGATTTGCAAACGCTTGTAAAACAGCATCAATATTCCGTTAGAACGGGACAGTCGTCCAGTGCCCTTTTCGTCCATTTGTCAGAGTTATCCCACTGTATTGATCGGAATAATGCTTCAATTTTGTTTCACTCAAGCAACATTGTTAATAGAAACATTCTTGAATCAGCCATTATTCAACTTACAAATAATTTCAATATTAGCCAGGGCCTTTTTTCGCTTGATCCTGTTGTTTTGAATTCGTTCAGAACAGATTTAGATAAGAGGAGCAAAGTGCTAAAATTCTGGTAGCTTTTCCTGATAAATTTGTATGCTCCTCCTACAATTTTTTTTTTTTTTTTTTTTTTTGTGTGACCTATATATAGTCTCGAACTTGTCATTTATTTCAGTGTTCCTGAGGATGTCATTAGACGAAAGCGCTTGAGCACCATTCTGTGTTTCCTTTTTCCTTCGTGGTTATTTTCATCATAAATATTATTCACGTGTTACTTTCGTGAAATAATTTTCATATATATATATATATATATATGAAAATTATTTCACGAAAATAACACGTGAAAAATATTTATGATGAATAAAACCACGAAGGAAAGGAAACAGAATGGTGCTCAAGCGCTTTCGTCTAATGACATCCTGAGGATGTCATTAGACGAAAGCGCTTGAGCACCATTCTGTTTCCTTTCCTTCATGGTTTTATGCATCATATATATATATATATATATATATATATATATATATAAATAACCTCTGGTTTTATTCCGCCCGAATTGTTCACTCTGACGAAGGTCAAACTTTTCATTCCACCTTAGACCTACAGTTTAACGTGGAATCCGAACCATGCCCCACCAGCAGCCCAATGTCTTAACCACTAGGCCACCCAGGGTATCCATTTATCTACCAACCACTTTCTTTATTGTGTGGAAGGATGAACAGCTGGGTTTTGCTGCGCGCTGGCTGCCGTCACCGAGTCTCGACCCCAGGGCCGATGGATTCGTAGTCAGCGACACCAACCACTATACCACCGAGGCGCATATATATATATATATATATATATATATATAATATATATGTGTGTGTGTGTGTGTGTGTGTGTGTGTGTGTGCGCTGTTCTCTAAGTCGGTGTAGGATTCAATGGAGCGATTAAATGGTATCGTGTATATAACCTCAAAAAAATTCTATAATCCACAAACGAATTTAGAATGCTTTCCTGTATTCATTGATTTAAGGTCCCCAATTTTCTTATTATATTTTTAGCATTTATTTTAACGTTTGGACACCTTTCCAACAGATGGCTTAACGCAAGGTGGGACGTTAAGCAATCCGTTAGTGGGTCTTATCGTCGGAGTATTGGTGACGGTAATGGTACAGTCGTCGTCAACGTCAACAGCTATTATCGTTTCTCTCGTCAGTAGCGGAGGTATGATAATAATAAATTGTTCCAGTTTGTGCAACAAAATTTTCAGTGAAATGAGTTACATTTTAAATAATATATATATATATATATATATATAAGCAAACAACCACAGGGAAAAGGAAAAGGAAACACGAAATCCGAGCGCTTTCGTGATATATTCACATCTTCAGGGCCAAGAAAGAAATAGACAGAATTTACCAAGTAAATGAGTTAAATACACAAGCGAAAAATTTCCCAATAGGCAACTCAATTTAAAAAACAATAAAACAATCTAAAGATTTTTCCCAATAGATAACTTAATCTAAAGGCTACTAAATTATTGAATAAATAAAAACTATATAAATGAAATTAGACAATTAACATGTACACAAAACAAAAATTATTATAACAGTTATTAGAAATAGTATTTAATTAAAACAGGCAATTAAGTGGCAAGAATCTAAGGAAACAAAAGACATGGTGCAATCGTCGTCACGTGCTCCTTCCAGAATATTCCGTTACCAAACTAAAAACAATCTAAAAAATTTTCCCAATAGATAACTTAATCTAAAGGCTACTGAATTATTAAATACATAAAAACTATATAAAGGAAATTAAACAATTAACACGTACACAAAAAAATTAGGTTCTTTTGCATTATCCTCCCAACACTAATTTTTTTATATAATGTTGGTTTGGTTTTGGTTATGGTACTTTATTTTCCTTCCATTATAAAAAAAATTAGTGTTGGGATTAGGTTAGGTTAGGTTTGGTTAGGTTAGGTTAGGTTAAAAACAGCCCGCCGCAGGCGTTAGCCGTAGTTAGCCGGCTTCAAAAAAAATTAGTGTTCGAGGATAATGCAAAAGTACCAAAAATTATTATAACAGTTATTAGAAATATTATTTAATTAAAACAGGCAATTAAGTGGCAAGAGTCTTAGGAAACAAAAGACATGGTGCAATCATCGTCACGTGCTCCTTCCAGAATATTCGAATATCTAAAAAAATCGAAAAAATTTCCGAAAAATAACCTGTTCAAAAGTCTAATAAACTATAGAGTACATAAAGACTATATAAAAGAAATAATACAATTAAAATGTACACATAAAAATGTTAACAATTATTAAAGTAATATTTAATTAAAGCAAACAATTAAGTGGCAAGAATGCGGTCAAAATAATACATCACTTTTTTAACAATGTACGAGTCTAATTTATAAATCCCAGGGCTAATATTAAGAACAAAATCAGCATTATTCTTGATCACACTCGATTCAAGAATATTTCTACTAACAATAGATTTACTAAAACTAAAACTTAAAAATGGCAAAGAAAACCTGGAGCTATTGAACGATAGGGACCCCAGCCTTCTTTAGTTAGGCTTATAAGGCTAACTAACGAAAATATCACGACCTAACCTAACCAATCGTTAGGTTAACTGTACACCCTTGACGATTGGTTAGGTTAGGTCATGATATTTTCGTTAGTTAGCCTTATAAAGCTAACTAAAGAAGGCTGGGTCCCTATTCTTCAATAGCCCGAAAACCTTCTACGAGGTAAAAGACAAGACTCCTTATACCACAAAAAACGTCTTAGCGTTACCATTTAAAGAAAATGTCCTTGATCTGCCGAAACTGCTGAGGACTTTTAACGTAAATATCGCGTTCAGAAATTTAGATGTAATTAAGAATTCATTGATTAAAAACTCCCCTTTAAGTGAACAGGATTGTCTATATAAAATTCCACGCACAATACGTAATAATTTTTACATTGGTCAAAGTGGCAAGACGCTGGAGTTACGTATTAAGCAGCATAAATACAGTATAAGAACCGGCCAGGAATCTAACACCATTTTCATTCACGTAAGAGATACTAATCATCCCATTGACTGGAAAAATGCCTCCAAATTAAGTTTTAGTAAATCTATTGTTAGTAGAAATATACTTGATTCGATTGTGATCAAGAATAATGCTGATTTTGTTCTTAATAACAGCCGCGGGATTTATAAATTAGACTCGTACATTGTTAGAAAGGTGGTGCATTATTCTGACCGCATTCTTGCCACTTAATTGTTTGCTTTAATAAATATTATTTTAATAATTGTTAACATTTTTATGTGTATATTTTGATTGTATTATTTCTTTTATATAATTTTTATGTACTTGATAGTTTATTAGACTTTTGAACAGGTTATTTTTTGGAAAAATTTTTTAGATTGTTTTTAGATATTCGGAAATTCTGGAAGGAGCACGTGACGACGATTGCACCATGTCTTTTGTTTCCTTAGATTCTTGCCACTTAATTGCCTGTTTTAATTAAATACTATTTCTAATAATTGTTATAATAATTTTTGTTTTGTGTACATGTTAATTGTTTAATTTCCTTTATATAGTTTTTATGTACTCAATAATTTAGTAGCCTTTAGATTAAATTATCTATTGGGGAAAAATCTTTAGATTGTTTTATTGTTTTTTAAATTGAGTTGCCTATTGGGGAATTTTTCGCTTGTGTATTTAACTCATTTACTTGGTAAATTATGTCCATTTCTTTCTTGGACCTGAAGATGTGAAATATCATGAAAGCGCTTGGATTTCGTGTTTTCTTTTCCTTTTCCCTGTGGTTGTTTGCTTATTAAAAAGATCACGTGTTTTCTGTGATTTTATTGCATATATATATATATATATATATACACAGGGCGTCCCAAAAAAATGTATACACACTTTAAATAATTATAAAGGCAGTGTTTATTAAAATACATTTCATTTTCAAAATGTAATAGAATCTACAGACATTATTTAATTGTTTTGTCAACGCCTGTTTTCAAACTGACGTCCGTTCTGGTCCAGGCACTGCTGATAACGCGAAGCAATGGAATCGCAAACATCACGAAACATTTCGTTTGGTATTTGTGTGCATTCTCGTTCAATGGCTGCTCTCAATTCAGCGACTGTTGCAGGTTTTATAGCGTAGACTTTGTCTTTAAGTATCCCCATAAAAAAAGTCTAGTGGTGTGAGGTCTAGTGAACGCGGAGGGTATTCTACGAAACCCCTTCGTCCAATCCACATCCACATCGTGCCAAGTACCACTCGCAATACTCCACTCTTCGGTCCGGATCATCATCATCATCTTCATTAATAGCATGGACTAATCTTGGAATGTAACTTTTCCATTGACAGCGCTTCAAAATGCGTTGGACAGACGATTCTGAAATTCCTACCTCACGACTCGCTTGCCGCACAGATTTTCTTGGACTTTGGTGATACGTTTTCCAGTACTCTTTCTTGCTTTGTGGGGCTTGTCGATGTCCGTGGTCTTCCGGAACGCTTCTTGTGGACATTCTGAACAGTTCCATCGGCTTCAAACTTATCTCTAATTCGAGTGATGGTAAGTCGCGTTGGTGGATCTGTTTGAAACTCCCTCCTAAACTGTCTTTGCACTTCAACTGCGTTTTCACACTTCCAGTAGCATTTTAGAATGAATTTCCTTTGTTCAAAGCTTAGTCTGACTGCCATTATTAATTCTAATGGGTTTAACTTGGAAAGAAAGAAACATCAATTGAGCTATCAGCTGTTAAAGCGTGTATACATTTTTTTGGGACGCCCTGTATATATAAGGGTTTATTTGTGGCATGATGAAGTCAAGTGGAATTAATATTTGCCAAGAATATTTCAAAACACTCGTTTTTTTTTTTAACTTTTTAGAAATAAGATTTTTGGCCTCTAATTAAAAACACTTATGATAATTAAGCAAATTTAAACATAATTATCCTGAAACAAAATACTTAATTATTCTAATTATCATTAATTGAAGCATTATTTTAATGTATTTTATAGGTTTCTACATCGCCTAAAAATATAATTATGGTCTTGGCTCATTTCATGTAGAAGTATTATATATATATATATATATATATATATATATATATAGTATTTTACAGGGTATTACGTAAGAGGATCAGAATGGCGACACTGATTTCAGTTAATTTAAATTATCCAAACAAAACCTCACTAAAAATTGGAAATTTCTCAGAAAAAACCCATTTCGTTACGACAATTTAAATATTATTATTAGCTACTGTACTTAGCAACAAATGCAAAGTTTGATAATAAAAACCCACTCTAATAGAGAGAGTTCATTTTCACAACAGTTTCGATGCCCACTGGCATCCTCTTCGGGTGGATACAAAAAAACGTTTTTTCTGTATCCACCCGAAGAGGATGCCAGTAGGCATCGAAACTGTTGTGGAAATAAACTCTCTCTATTAGAGTGGGTTTTATTATCATATTTTGACCTTCACGTAGAAAAGTGAAGTTTTTTGCATTTAAAATGCAAAGTTGTTAGCGGAATCATGCAAGGATTCCATCACAACCATTTAAGTTTATTACCTGAAGATCAGGGCCCCCAGCCTTCTTTAGTTAGCTTTATAAGGCTAACGAACGAAAATATCACGACTTAACCTAACCAGTCGTCAAGGACGTACAGTTGACCTAACGATTGGTTAAGCTAGGTCGTGATATTTTCGTTAGTTAGCCTTATAAGGCTAACTAAAGAAGGCTGGGGGCCCTGATCTTCAGGTGATCTAATGGTTGTGCTAAATTAGTCATTTGGGCGAGTTGTCAGATGAATTTTGTTCGTATTTAGGTTGTTGTGGCGAAGCGTTTTCTTCTGTATCGAACCCCCCCCCCCTGCCACGCCTTATCCTGCTGCATCTATGGTCATACACCTTATCCGGTATTGCATTTATTGCACCATTGTGCAGTTAACTGGAAAATATCTGAAGTTCATATAGACAAATCTTTTTCTTCACAGTTATAAATATAGAACAAGCCATCCCAATAATTATGGGATCCAACATTGGAACCTCAGTTACAAATACTTTTGTATCATTTACACAGGTAAGATCACATATCATATTACCAGTTTCTTATGTAAATATTACATAATTCTGTTCACTTTTATTTTCTAAACGAATATATATATATATATATATATACAGGGTGTCCTAAAAAAAACTATATAGCTATAAAGAGTATATAGTTTTTTGGGACACCCTGTATATAATATATCTTAATATGCTGATATTGCTATTTTCTGTTCTTACAAAATAAATAAAATTATGATGGTTGGGAAAAGATGTTAGTGACTGTGAAAAGGGGCATGATAGTTGAAGCTCGTTTGATGGATGTTTCAGCATTAACCCATTAGTGCCCAGTGTCACTTTACTGATTTTATTCTGATTAACGCGAGAAGATTTTATTCAATTTCGGAAAAGACCTCCGGGCACTAATGGGTTAAAAGTCGCGTAATTGCTCCTGTACTTCGAGGAACATCATCAAGGTCATGAATACATGGAAGGAAATGAGAGAAAAATTACATCAAATAAGCAATAGTATGGGTGCAAATCAATACTGACAGAATGTGACAGAAGAACCTTATTACGAGCTGTGAAGCACGAACCAAAGACTTCTACATCAGAACTTTGTTCAGAACTTAACAATAGTCTGCAAAGATCAGAATCAATCAAAACGATGTTATGGGAATTGTAGTAAAGCCCCTCATAACACCAACCAGTAAAGAACTTCGAGCGAAGTTTTAATTGGAGAGAATAATGGGAATACTTTGGTGCTTATGCGGTTTTTTTTTTTTTCCATTTCCTTCCACATATTCCTAACCTTGGGGACTGTTCCTCAAGATGAAGGGACAATCACACGACTTTTAATACTGAGATACCAACCAAGCGGCGCTTACTATCATGCTCCTTTTACAGCGAGTGACACCTTTTCAGACACTCTTTTTTGTATTTATTCTGCAAGAACATGAAATACCAATATGAGCATATTAAAATAGACGATGTTCTCAATTTTTATGCATTCACATATCAACTTAGTAAAGTATATAACGCCATTAAGGATACCAGGAAATACAGCACTGAAAATGGGGCGTTTCCATTATTTTCTCCAACCCCGATATATATATATATATATATATATATATATAAATATATATATATAACTTGTATTCCCTTAACGTGTATATTAAAATTGGTGCAAATTACCCAAGCAGTTTTGGCGTGTATAAAGGAACAGACATTCTCTCTCTCTCTCTCTCTCTCTCTCCTTTTTGCACAATCTATTAAGTTTCAATAATATTGCATAGCGTTGTGGTTCCTGTGAAACTGATTCTGATTCATTTCTTTCTACTTACCTTGACACCTTGACATACATCAATAGAATAAAAAATCTATATGTCGACCCTACATTTAATGAGGTATAAAATATTTTTATGTTTGGGAAAAATCATTAAATTTAGCTGCTGTTTTTATTAAGTAATAAAAGAAATTTATTAATTTCATATTGCAAGAGTGGATGAACATCCGGAATTGCGCTCACATCCGGGCAAATGGACGCACATGCATGCTGACACTAGCATGTCACGTTCAAGCGTATGACAAAATATGCGTAACATGCAGACAGACACGTGTGTAGATAAACGCATACATACACGCAGACAAATAACAAATTATCACACACGCGCGCGCGCGCGCACACGCACCACACACACACACACACACACACACACACACATGACTCTATCTGTCTGTACAGGGTGGGGTGGCCCATAAATCCCAGTCAGTTATAATTAAAGCGAAAATACAAAAAATCAAACAAAGTAAAAAGTTTATAATAAGTTTAGAAATATTTATTGATTATTGAAAGTGTAAATACAGGGTGCTTCAAAAAATATTACCACTTCAAAATTATTATTAATAAAACATTGATTGTTATTATTATTATTATTAAAAAACGAGCAAAAAACACATAAATACTTACATAAACAAAAAAAAAAAACTATAAATGGTAACTATAAGTGGTAACTTCTAAGTGGTAACATTTGTTTTGAAGCACCCTGTATAATCATCTCGACAAATATTCTTTCCTTAGTAATCGATTACGTCAGTGTGAGCTCCGCTAGATGGATTTTCGCTTTAATTATAACCGATTGGGACTTATGGGCCACCCCGTACATGCATAAAAAAATATAAATCAAAAGTTCTTTCATCGAAATATGAAATAGAAAGTTTATTTACAAAATGGCCGAATATTTCAGTATGAAGTGTGACATGAAAAAAAATATGAATTGACACTCAAATGAAACTTTAAATATGAATGCATTGAAAATAATGTATTACAATATTACAGTCATACTCTCGCTTAAACTAGGAAAGGATCGATGAATAATTTGCACTGTATGCCTCCACCGATGGTATCAGTCAATAACACAATACTTATTAATCCTGTTTTTTCAGTACTGTAATAAAACATATGAACAGATATGAACAGACTGTAATAAGATATGAACAGTAATGAACAGACAAAATATTGTTGAAAGTATAATGGTGTCTTGAAAGGGACTTTTCCTTATAATATGGCTTATAGTATGCATTTTTTATTCCTAATCTCTCTCTCTCTCTCTCTCTCTCTCCCTATATATACACAGGGTGTCCCAGAAGTTTGGATTCATAGGGAAAATAGACATTATATTTTTAAAGTGAAACAAACATATTCCTAATGTCAGTTTTGCATATTTCAGGAAAGAAAATACCCTCATGGCTCAGTATACCAATGAAGAGAAGGTGGAACTGGTATTGCTACATGTTTCCGGAAAAGGCCAGAAGGAGGCATGTTCGTGAAATAACTGGCATGCCCCCTCTGGCTTTTTCCGGAAACATGTAGCACTACCAGTTCCAGCCACTCTTGATTGGTATACTGAGCCATGAGGGTATTTTCTTTCCTGAAACATGTAAAACTGACATTAGAAATACGTTTGTTTCACTTTAAAAATATAATGTCTATTTTCCCTGAGTCCAGACTTCTGAGACACCCTGTATATAATACCTGTTCTGGAAATTTGTTCAAAGCAGTGTGTACACCAATTAATTCAGTTACAATTTAAAGATTTTCAAACATTTTAAATGACATTTTGTCGTTTGATGCTTTTCTTATGTTCTTTCTAATGTTATATTATCCTCTACTTCAGTGGTACTCACTGGGCGGCTCTCGAGCCAAATATAGCATATAGCATTTGGCTCGCGAGTCGCGTAATGAGTACCACTGCTCTACTTTGTTTTATTTTATTTAAAGGTTAATGACAGAGAGACGTTTAGACGGGCCTTTGCCGGAGCGACGGTGCATGACATGTTCAACTTTCTCTGCGTTATTTCTCTTCTGTCGCTGGAAATCATCACAAGATCCATTCCAGGATCGAGAGGTACTACAGTTAAGGAGTATTAGACTTAATATTATCTTAGATTCAACCCAAGATGTTACATAAATTCATATAATGCAAGCTGCTGCTTTAATTAAACTTCATGTATAAAGGACAATCATGCACGCACTATCATTGAGACTCCTTTGACCTCGACTCCGCATATCTGTAAAGTTCTGCATGACTCTTTAGCATATATGATGAATGTACTATCCACCAATCGATGGTGGATTGAAACGTTACTGCCAATTAAAAGCTATTTTGATAGGAATTTAAGCTTATGCAAAGCGTTTTAGTAAGTTCCTACACTCTTAAAATGTTTTCTCCCACCTAAATAGCTTCACACTGGATATTAAACGGAACAAAAAATATTCATATTTAATTATAAATTTAAGTGCAAATTTTAAGTCAAATTTTAAGTCAAATTTTAAATCAAATTTTAAGTCAAATTTTCATCTAAATCTTGACAGGAATTTTATTCCAGTTAATACTATACATACGATGCTATAGGAATATTTGAATGTGTGGCGCTATCTATTTGAGGAAATACCAGTTAAATTCCTATTCAGTTAATCTTCATCTACAGAGTATTATTACAAGCAAGTTAATTCTTGCGTTAATCGAGAATAGCATGTTAACAGTAACTTTATTTTAACATTAAATATATTACAAGGTATTGGAAACGATATGACAAAGTACCAAAAAATATTATGATCTTGCCATGTGGAATTCGAACCGCTGTCTCTGAGCATATAAATTTTGCGAGTTAATAATTAGTCAGAAGGAACAGAAACTGGCTCAGGACAGGATATCTGACAAGATATTCTAATATTTTGGTATGTCGCTATACATTAACTTTTCACTACTGTCGTGATTTATAAAAAATCACGACATTTTTCCTTCTTTTCTTCTCTTTCTTTTCATTATCTCCCTCTTCTTACTATTATCACTCGTTTTCTCTGTCTTTATGCGGACGCGGGTAGCCCGCTTGAGCCGGTGGGCGCCATTAAACTTTCGAACAATGAAAGGGACCGGGGATAAATTACACACTATTATTTACTATTTACTAACTTTTTATTTATTCCGAAACAATTGGCAGGGCCGCCGAGACGGCGGGGAAGCCGGATTATATCCCCGGGGCCGAGACCTCTAGGGGGCCCGGAAAGAGGGGAAATAAAATCTAAAAATATTAATAAAGCAATTGATTAAATAACAGAGAGGAAATATAATTAATGAACATACATTTATAGAGATTATCATAGTCAAACTGAAACATAAAATATTGTCTGTGGTCCACCAATGCCCAAGACCGACTGACAGATCTGGGAACCATTGTAATTGAAAGCCAGTTAGCCCGTACTTTAAATTTCATCAGAATCATTTACCACTTTGCTAGAGAGAAGGTAAAGAAAGTACACTTCTAATTATGAAAATCTTGCAGTAAACAATTGTCTTGCCTGCATAGACTGGTACTGCATTTGTAAATTGTATGGTGATAGAATTAATATAATTGATTCGAAAAATAAAATGGTCATTTTCCTCTGAGTTGTTTATTCATACTGTATGTTTTGAATAGTGACTTGGACATATAATCAGTTTGCTTGTTATGTACACAAAAAACATTCATAATAAAATACTGAGTAAACAGGAGGGCCCATATACCAATCCTTCCCCAGGGCTCGTGGCAGCTCTCGCCGGCCCTGACAATTGGACCAACGGAGTAAAGCGAGCGCGGAATTAGCGTTAACACTTAATCACGGAGAGAGACATAGTTAATATTTTAAATAAACAATAACATTCTAATACGAAAAACCACCTAACCAAGTCATATCCCGCCCAAAGACTGAATTAGGCATTTCACTGTTTCTCTCGGCCTATTTCAGGTGTTGCCAACTAGCACTTTATATTCTTAATTTCAAACAAACCATTCTTAAATTCTTATTAAACATTATTTTCTTCTTTATTAAACAAAATATTCTTAAATTCTTATTTGACACAATTTTTTTTATTAAACAAACCAATACACAACACTATTTAATAAGATGTTTGCTATTTTTTTTAAACTGGCACACAGATGTGTCTTTTTACCATAATGACGTCACAGATACTCGATATTCCTCATAAAGGTGTATAATTTAAAGGTATTATCATGATCATAACGCATTTAAACAGTATTCTAGTCTTCTGGACCGGTGTTGTATATATATATATATATATATATATATATACACAACACGCGTATAAGCTTTTTCTGAACCATATTTATGCCGTTTACTATGCAAATCACCTTTTATTTGGGCCCCCTTTTGCATCACATTTTCATCATATAGAGTAATTCAGATGTGATCTAAACCAAGAAATATATTTCATGAATGATGTAACTATGCAAATAGATCACTCGATGAAACATATCTATAGATCACCTTTCATTACCAGTGTAGTATAAATTATATATACACAAGGTGTTTCATAACATGTGGGACGCACTTTCAGGATGGATTCAGGACTTGAAAACAGTGAAAATAGTTTATATAAACATATGCCCGAAATCGCTTTGTTTCCGAGTTACAGACCGTTATGTGTTCCGGCAAGTATCCGCCTTGCCTTTAAAGGAAGTACTCAAAATGACCGCCTTGCGCTTGAATATACGCCTGAACATGCCTCGTCATAGACTGCCTGACGCGTTCAAACATTCCAGGTATTGCTTGGATTTTCTGGTTTCCTTGTTCTACACGTTGGCGAAGCATTTCAACGTTGTCAATGGGTGTCACGTAACCGATGGATTTCAGATGATCTCAGGTAAAAATCGAATGGATTCAGGTCCGGGGAGCGAGCAGGCCACGCAATGGGTCCTATCCATTTATCAGGGAAATGGTCATCCAAATACTCTCTGGCTTCTCGACTAAAATGAGGCGGAGCGCCGTCACGCATAAACCACATACGACGTCGGGCACCAAGAGGAACTTCATCTAGTAAATCGCTTAAATCATTCCTTAAAAAATTGGAATAGGATTCTCCTGTTAATCTTCCAGGCTAAACAAAAGGACCGATTAAGTTGTCAGCAATAAGTCCTGCCTATACAATGATATTCAATTGTTGTTGGTGCCTTGACTGGTTGATAGCATGCGGATTCTCTTCGCCCCAGTGATGAGTGTTGTGAAAATTGATCACGCCATTTCTTGTGAAGTCAGACTCATCAGAAAACAACACGGAGGATAGAAAAAGAGGATCGCGAGCACACTGTTGAAGGAATTAAGTACAAAAAGCCTCTCGTGGTGGGAAATCAGCTTCAGTAAGGCCTTGTACTCTCTGAATGTGATATGGGTTAAGCTGTTGTTCCCGTAAAATTATCTACACAGTTGTGTATCTTACACCCTCTGCTGCTGCTATCCTTCGGGTGCTGACACCAGGATGTTCCTCCACTCGATTTAGGACCCGCTCTTCCAACTCAACAGTTCTGGCGCTGATTGGTTTACCACCATCTGAAACTCGCTTGGTGAATGATCCTGTATCACCAAGACGGTCGTCTATTCTCTGAAAGGTCTTCTTATCCGGCAGACGGCGATTCGGAAACCTTTCCGCATACAGACGTCTTGCTACGGCCGCATTACACTCGGCAAGTCCATACATGAGATGCATGTCTGCCATTTCTCTGTTTGAATAAGCCTCCATTCTCACTTCAAATGCACACTATCAATGAATAGCACAAAAACTTTTAAGTTTTTTTTTTCACTGGACTGCACTTATTCACGGTAAGAAGTTACGAATACAGAGTGAAACACCGCGATGCACCTCTGACTGACTGATGGCTCTACACTCAACGATATTGAAACATGTCATAGAGTGTACGAAACATTACAATCGGCAAGGGCCCAGTGGTGGCATTCAAAAATTTTAGCAACCGGTTCTATCTCGCTTTACATCCCCACCTAAGTTTTTTTGCAAAGGAAAACAATAAGAAAAATATCTAACTAACCTTTTCCCAATGGCGACCAATTTTTGAAATTGCAAAGAGACTGTGAGAACCGGTTCGGCGAACTCATGAAATTTTAAGAACCGGTTCTTACGAACCGGTGCGAACCGGCTGAATGCCACCACTGGGCAAGGCCATACATGAAATAAGTCTCGTACACACTCACAAACATTGCCGGTAAGCAGTGTTTATAAACAGTTTGCAGAGAGAATTGCTGGAACACAAAACGGGCTGTAACTCGGAAACAAAGCGATTTCGGGCATATGTTTATATCATATAAACTTTTTTCATTGTTTTCAAGTCCCGAATCCATCCTGAAAGTGCGCTCCACATGTTATGAAACACCCTATATATATATATACAGGGTGGGCCGTAAGTTTCCATACATAGGAAAATTTAAATTATGGTTTTCACGTGCGTCGGTATTTGGATCAGCAGTTTCCGGATGCTTGGATTGGTCGGCGTGGTCCTGTGGAGTGGCCTCCCAGATCCCAGATCTCACCCCCCTTGATTTCTATCTTTGGGGGCACTTGAAGGCCATGGTGTATCAGGAAAAGATACGAGACATAAATCATCTAAAGGAACGTATCACCAACGCCATTACAAGCATAACGTCAACTGTGCTAATGCGTGTTCATCAACAGTGGGGAACACGTATTGAAATGTGTTTTCAAAACAATGGCAACCATGTAGAGCATATTATATAAATAAAAATGGTTGTCCATAAAAAAATGTTTATTTTTCCTATGTATGGAAACTTACGGCCCACCCTGTATATATATATATATATATATATATATATATATATATATATATACTGTGTGTGTATATATATATATATATATTATTTTTATCAGTTTCACCACACACACACACACACACACACACACACATATATATATATATATATATATACACACACAAACTCAGAATGGTCCCCTGAGAAACTTATATGTTAAACACAGACCGTGCATGGAACAAGGAACTCTTCTGGGAAAATTAAATCCACTCTAGTCCGAATAAGTAATGGTAAATGACAAATACCATAGTTTTTCTTTTTCATGATGCAAGCCCGATGTGAATGCAACGAGTCTTTTGCTTATATTGAGGTTCTAAATGTAGCAGGGCTAGGCTGCTTTAAACCCTAGATCCATGTCCCAAAGCTGGATCCTGTCTGCTTTGCAGATAGCTGGTGAGGGAAGCTATATTTATGGGACCTCTTTGCGAGAGACCCGTTGCCCACATCGGGTTTGCATCATGAAAAAGAAAAAACTATGGTATTTGTCATTTACCATTACTTATTCGGACTATAGTGGATTTAATTTTCCCAGAAGAGTTCCTTGTTCCATGCACGGTTTGTGTTTAACATATAAGTTTCTCAGGGGACCATTCTGAGTTTGTGTATATTAAACGGACGTGTTATGTGCCTTGAAAAGTGGACGCTCAATGTCCCGGTTGAGGTTTAAGTTTTGTTTTTTTGGCTAAAAATACAATAGTTACCCCTTTTCTTTGATGTATTCAATCCGACGTGAATGCAACGAGTCTTTTGCTTATATTAGGTTCTAAATGTAGCAGGGCTAGGCTGCTTTAAACCCTAGATCCATGTCCCAAAGCTGGATCCTGTCTGCTTTGCAGATAGCTGGTGAGGGAAGCTATATTTATGGGACCTCTTTGCGAGAGACCCGTTGCCCACATCGGGCTTGCATCATGAAAAAGAAAAACTATGGTATTTGTCATTTACCATTACTTATTCGGACTATAGTGGATTTAATTTTCCCAGAAGAGTTCCTTGTTCCATGCACGGTCTGTGTTTAACATATATATATATATGTATATATATATATATATATGCATTTAACTGCAATGACCACGCAGTTTCTATTTATATATATATATATATATATATATATATATATATATATATATATATATATATACTGTGTGTGTATATATATATATATATATACGATTATATTTACTTGGAATGAGGCATCACTTATGTGGGAAACTTCAAAAATCATTAATTCGTAGTAATTATTATACTGATATATGCAGTAATTAACACTGTAATTAACACATAACTAACACTGTAATTAACACTGTACTGGTGCTGGTTAAGTATGCGGTCTACCATCTGGCGGGCGTACAGTTGATCTATTATTAATTATAACATTGTTTGTTTCTGGAATAGTATTTACTATTTACTAATAGATCAACTGTACGCCCTTGATAATTGATTAGGTTAAGTCGTGATATTTTCGTTAGTTTTAACGAAAATATTCTGTCAAAACTCAGATGGTAGACCGCATACTTAACCAGCACCCACTGTACTTAAGAGTAACTGACACTGTAATTAACACATAACTAACACTGTAATTAACACTATACTTAAGAGTAATTGACACTAATACGTGTTTAATCTAAATCCAGTTTATTTTAACATTTATTTTGTTAATTTTTAACAGAACTGAGACCCCAAATTTTGAACACACAACTTTATCATTCTAAAATTTAAAGTAATTGTTTGTTTACATTAAACAAAAGGATTTTGGGTGTACATTTAAGTTATGTTAGGTCATATTAAGTTAGATTATACTAGGCTACGTAGGTTTTTTTATCCCCCTCCAGAAAAGGGGATAGACTTTGGTACACTGAATCTATCCTCGTCCATATTAAGTTAGATTATGCTAGGTTACTTAAGTTTTTTTAACCCCCTCCAGAAAGGAGGATAGACTCTGGTACATTCAATCTATCCTCGTCCATATTAAGTTAGATTATGCTAGGTTACTTAAGTTTTTTTAACCCCCTCCAGAAAGGGGGATAGACTTTGGTACATTGAATCTATTCTCGTCCATATTAAGTTAGATTATGCTAGGTTACTTAGGTTTTTTTAATCCCCTCCAGAAAGGTGGATAGACTTTGGTACATTGAATCTATCCTCCTCCATATTAAGTTAGATTATACTAGGATACTTAGAATTTCTTAACTCCCTCCAGAAAGGGGGATAGACTTTGGTACATTGAATCTATCCTCGTCCATATTAAGTTAGATTATACTAAGCTACTTAGATTTTTTTAACCCCCTCCAGAAAGAGAGATAGACTTTGGTGCATTGAATCTATCCTCGTCCATATTAAGTTAGATTATGCTAGGTTACTTAAGTTTTTTAAACCCCTCCAGAAAGGGGGGATAGACTTTGGTACATTGAATCTATCCTCGTTCATTGGCTAACGACGTCCTCTCTCTCATATAAAAGAGGTTGTTAACGTTTCGTTTGACTGTTGTTTGTAATGAAGTGTGTAATGGAGTGAGTATAAAGGAAAGGTACTTCGGCACTAGAGCAAACTTGTCGGAAGCCATATTGCCGATCGATCATGAAGGAGTTGCGTTTCAAGATACTTAATTATTTGTGTGTTTAGAACTGTTTCAAATGCTTTACCAGTGGCGGATGTTAGAGATATAGGCCTACCGAAGGGTCGGTAGGTAACCTTTTTTGATGCTCTTCCAATACGTGCTCTACCGTAAAATTTACATTCCAATATGTGCTAACTAACGAAAATATCACGACCTAACCTAACCAATCGTCAAGGGCGTACAATTGACCTAACGATTGGTTAGGTTAGGTCGTGATATTTTCGTTAGTTAGCACATATTGGAATGTACATTTTACGGTAGAGCACGTATTGGAAGAGCACCCCTTTTTTTTATTGGAATGGGTTCGATGTTGGCATCTTTCCATGATGTGGGGAAGATAGAGGTAGAAAGAGACAGACGGAAGAGTTTGGATAAAACAGGAGCAAGTTCAGGAGAATATTTCCTTAAGACTATCGCAGGAACCACGTCCGGACCTGGATCTTTGTCTACTTTTAACTTCTCTAAAACACTTTTTAAATCTCTTACTTTTACTTTAACGGCAGAAATTATTAGAGCATCGAGCTGCTCCAGACGAGCAACCTCACGATCATCCTCTGAAGGTGAAATTTGAGTTTCAGTTATAAAGAAAAGGTCAGGTTTAGCCGACTGAAGATGATAGTGAACAGAGTGAAGATTGACACTCAGTCCTCGAATACTGTAGAAGTGAAATCAGTGAACTATTTAGACGAGCAGAGGCTTGAGGTAAAAAACGGATCTCAGGATAACGGGATAACGATCTCGAGGGCCCAGGGGGGACATCTCGAGTCGTTTCCGCTGAAGGAGTGAGTAAGCGAAACACAATATTTACTTCATAGAGAGGATGGTAGAAAATATTACAAAGTACAAGATGTTGTCAAGTGTCTGAGAATAATAATGTAGGGACCAGGGGAGGGGAGGGGTCCTCAATTCCCTTGTGTAGTTGTTGCAGATAGACAGACCAGCAATCGGGGCACAGGTGAAGACCTCTACAGAGCAAGGATTTGTTTCCCTTAAAACACCGACAGTAATACTTCCCTGGGGGACGGGGGGGGGGGCTGCTGCACCAACCAACTACTATAAAAGTTAAATGAGGTTAAAAGAGTGCCAGTGATGCTAAGCTGTCCAAAGAGTGCCAATGATGCTAATCTGTCCAAAGAGTGCCAGTGATGCTAAGCTGTCCAAAAAGTGCCAATGATGCTAAGCTGTCCAAAAAGTGCCAATGATGCTAATCTGTCCAAAGAGTGCCAATGATACTAAGCTGTCCAAAGAGTGCCAATGATGCTAATCTGTCCAAAAAGTGCCAATGATGCTAATCTTTCCAAAAAGTGCCAATGATGCTAAGCTGTCCAAAGAGTGCCAATGATGCTAAGCTGTCCAAAGAGTGCCACTGATACTAAGCTGTCCAAAGAGTGCCACTGATACTAATCTATCCAAAGAGTGCCACTGATGCTAATCTGTCCATAATTTGAGGACATCTCATTATCAAAACGTTATTATTTGTGTAAGCTAAAATTTAGACATTTTTATAGAAACTTTCTCGGAATATTTTTTACTGAAATCAGTGACATACGCAAGGTATTACTGACATTTTCGTACCTTTTCAGGTATATTAGAATTGACAACGGGATTAGTATTACTGACATTTTCGTACCTTTTCAGGTATATTAGAATTGACAACGGGATTAGTCGTTAATGCGACGCACACGGGAAACTCGTCTACTTCTGACGAACAGTCCGGGCTGAAGGGAATCATAACTCCAGTTACATCCAAAATTATTCAAGTAAGTTCATTTCTGATCTTTTAAGAATAATTTTATTATTATTATTAAGATTATTATTATTATTATTATTATTTGTATTTCTCTTCTGAAGGCTCAAATATTAAAAATTTAAAACTAAATTCCATTTTGTGCATGTGGACTCTTTTGTTTAGAGAGAGAGAGAGAGAGAAGAGAGAGAGAGAGAGAGAGAGAGAGAGAGAGAAGTAAATAGACACTTGCTTTTTCCAAAAATTTTTGTTTTGATTATGAAAGTCAGTAAATAGTAACAAATTACCTTGATTAACCTTGGTTTTGCTTCCGCCCGAATTGTTCATTCTGACGAAGGTCGAGTTTGTCACTCCACCTTAGACCTACAGTTTAATTGAATCACTATATTTAAAATCGTGTTTCTTTACCCTTTAGCATTTACTGATTCAATTAGTTTATTAGTATTTTGTGACCCATATATATATATAGGGTGGCCGAAAAGTCTGTTGCCCCGACGCATTCTGTTATTTTTTTTCGGGGCAACAGACTTTTGGGCCACCCTGTATATAAGGAACGTATTTTAAGTATATTTTTATACGTATAGGCAATACGTATTTCTACACCTATACTTCTTTAGAGTTTTATTGATAATAATAATACTAATAATACTAATAATAATAATAAACAAAAGGATATTGGTTTCACGCACTGATCTCTATAAATTACTGGACAGCGGAGTCGTGTTGGGCTAATGTAGCGAGTGGCGCTCCTCAGGGTTCTGTATTGGGCCCCTTGCTTTTTCTTATATATATTAACGATTTAGATGTCGGCCTAGTCAGTACAGTTTCAAAGTTTGCGGATGTCACGAAGCTGGGTGGTAGGGCGATTAATGACGAAGATAGAGGTAAAATTCAGGAAGATCTGAATAAAATCGTTGATTGGTCAGTCACATGGCAAATGAGATTTAACGTTGATAAGTGCAAAATTTTGCATATAGGTTCACGTAATGGTAATTTTGCGTATAGTATGTCAGGAAAAGATTTAACAAGCGTAGAGCAGGAAAAAGATTTAGGAGTTATAGTCACTGGTGATTTAAAAGTAGCGAAACAAAGTACAGCAGCGGTCAATAAGGCGAACAAAGTGTTAGGTTTTATAGCTCGAAATTGAGTACAAATCGCGCGATATTATAGTTCCTCTTTGTAAATCATTAGTTAGACCCCATTTGGAGTACGCGGTCCAATTTTGGAATCCGCATATGCGCAAAGATATAGACAAAATCGAAAGAGTTCAAAGACGAGCAACTAAGATGATTCCGTCGCTTAGGTCAAAGTCGTACGAGGATAGGCTTAAGGAGTTAAAGTTGATTACACTCGAGACTAGGAGGCTAAGGGGTGATCTAATCCAGGGTTTCAAAATTATGAATGGGTTCGATAACGTAGATAGAGATACCTTTTTCGAAATATCTCAATATAATAGGACTAGAAATAACGGGTGTAAGTTGACAAGTAGAAGGTTCGAGACAGCAGTTGCCAAAAACTTTTTTACGCATAGAATAGTAAATAGCTGGAATAGTTTGCCGGTAGAAGTAATTAGTAGCACGTCTATAAACATGTTTAAAAATCGATTAGACGCATATGTTGATAGATTGGGTATAGTTTAAGGTAGTAAAATTAAGGCTTTGTGGTGATAGATCCCACAGCTCAACACAAGTGTTGTGGGATATAGGGAGGCAGCATCTTGGGTTAGGGGATACTCTCTGTCCTTACACACCCCATTTAAAGAGATTCCTCTGCCGAGCGGTGCCCCCCATAGTACTGTGAGGTATTGAAAAACTCATGATCTTCACTTGTCCCACAAACACCTTTAAATGGGAGACCCAAAATGGGTGCACACACATTTCTACATTATTGTACAGTCTTTACAGCCACACCTACACTTTTCCTCCTAAGTATATATATTGTAATGTATATGATGGTAAATTTTGACTTGGTCCGCAATCGATATGGACCGGGACTTATTTTTGGTTGGCAAGGTACTAGTATTGGTGGATACCGTAATGAAATTGACTGGATTCTTTGGATCTGATATATTTGCATGTCGGTTATAAATAGATATAGAGTGTAACATATTTGTGGATAGTAGTCTATTATGACTTGACTTGATCCTCTGGATCCAGAGATTCTATCTTTAGTTTTAAATCGATAATTAATTAGTTTTAAATTGATAATTATTTAGTTTTGTAAAAATTGGTCGTTGCCAATGTACAGGCAGTTTTTACATAAATTTCTTATGTTCTTGTGGTTCGGAACCCACGTAAAATTGTAGGTCCCCTCCGCCACCACGGAGGACATACACAATTACGAACACAGTTAGGTAGACCAGCCATGAGTGGATCCTAGGGTCTTTGTTGGTCTGAAACATTGTAACATTATAACTTATATTCGTATACAATGAATTGAAGCCATTGAGCCGCCATATTGGTACTCCCACAATAAAGAATTCCAACATTTGTCCGCTCCATATCTTCTGAACAAATAAGTGGATTGGGATAATACTTTGCCCAATATTACCCACCCCCAGATGATTTGTCATCGCCCACTCTAGGGGTCATACTTTCAAGGTCAAGGTCACAGCATGGGTCAGAATTTTGTTCGCGTTTGCTCCATAACTCTTGAATAAGTAAAGAGATTGAAATAATACTTTACACAAATGTTACCCACCATGAGTTGAGTTGTAATCGCCCACCCCCTGGGTCATGCCTTCAAGATCAAGGTCACAGCAGGGGTCAGAGTGTTTTTCGTGTCTGCTCCATAATTTTTGAATAAATGAAGGGATTAGGATGATATTTTGCACAAATGTTACCCACCACCAGATGATTTATAATCGCCCACCCCTTGGGTTATACCTTGACGGTCAAGGTCACAGCAGATGTCATAGTATTTTTCTTAGGTCAAGGTCACAGAAGGGGGTCATGGTATTTTTTTGTCTGCTCCATAACTTTTGAATAAATGAAGGGATTACGATACTTTACACATATGTTACACATCACCAGATGATTTATAATCGCCCACTCCCAGGTCATACTTCAAGGTCAAGGTCACAGCATTAGTCAGAGTGTTTTTCGTTTCTGCTCCATAACTTTTGAATAAATGAAGGGATTAGGATGATACTTCATACAAATGTTACCCACCACTAGATTATTTACAATCGCCAACCCTATGGGTCATATCTTCAAGGTCAAGGTCACAGCACGGGTAATGGTACTTTTCCTAGGTTAAGGTTACAGAAGGGGTCTGGTATTTTCTTGTTTGCTTCATAACTTTAATAAATGAAGAGATTTAGGATAATACTTCACACAAATATTACCCACCAACAAGTGATTTGTAATCACCCACTCTCTGGGTCATTACAAATCACCTGTTGGTGGGTAATATTTGTGTGAAGTATTATCCTAAATCTCTTCATTTATTAAAGTTATGAAGCAAACAAGAAAATACCAGACCCCTTCTGCTGACAGCAGGGTCAGAGTGTTATATATAATTAATATAATTATAGATACTTAAATAGAAGTAAATTTAATTTTTAAGTCCAATTTCAGTTTACATTTTAACTTTATTTTAATATTTTTGGAATGGACACCAATTCAGAGAGAGGCTGGAACCTCCTTAATTTTATTTTCATTATATATACACACACACCACAAGTTCATGGTGGTTTCAGTAAAACAAACAAACATATATATTGTGTGTGTGTGTGTGTATATATATATATATATAGTTATGGTGGTGTCAATCAAACAACCTCCCCCCCCCAAATATATATATGAAAAATATTTCGCGAAAGTAACACGTGAATAATATTTATGATGAAGATAACCACGAAGGAAATTAAAACACGGAATTAAAACACAAAACACGAAATTAAAACAAAATCCTTTTGTTTTGGGAGTACCAATATGGCGGACTTGTAACTTCAAAATTTTAAGCTCATGCGCTATCCAGTAATTCATAGAGATCAGTGGTTTCACCCCATTTTCAAAGCCGACCTATGTCTAGTCGGTCAACGCTCGCATTATTATGCATATAAATAATTTCATAAAAACGATTTTAACACAATTTTTTAAGTTTGTGAGACCTTAACATTTACTTTAAACTCACGAGGCACTTAGATTTTGGGAGCAGTTTCACATATTTGGTCTCACTGGACTTGGATGTGAGGCTCAAAATTTTTATGGCTGTGGTATTTTTATAAGTTTAAAGTCTCTGGCTTTACTTCGATTTCACAAAAGAGTACAAAATTTTGGACATTCCAAATAGAAATTGACGTTTCATTAGATATTTCGTTGTTTCACTTTTGTGAATTTTGAAATGTCTTTTGCGTTAGACATTTCATATTAAGAACATTTCTTTAGACATTTCAGTTAGTCAATTGAAATGTCTAAATTGTTTCAATTTTTTAAACAATTGAAAAGGCTAATCTGGAATGTTTAACGAAATGTCTAAGTGAAATGTCTAACAGTGAAATGTCTAACAATGAAATGTCTAACAATGAAATGTCTAACAAGGAAATGTCTAACAGTGAAATGTCTAACAGTGAAATGTCTAACAGTGAAAGTTTAAAGAGTTTAAGTTTATATAACATTTCTCTTAAAAACGTTTGACTTTCAATTTATATCCATTTATTCTCGTAATTGACTATGTATTAGAGGTGGAAAGATTACCAAAATTATGGAGTTGAACGAGTACGAGTACGATTACGAGTACTGTATTTTTTGAGTGTCGAGTACGAGTACAAGTATACCTTTTTAGTGCTTGAGCACGAGTACGGTTGTTTTCAGTGTTCGCGTACGAGTACGCGTGTGAGAGTGTGGTTTCAAACTTTAACTAGTGCTTGGCTGCTTGCATGAGCAAAGCTTATTAGACCATATGAACGCATTGCATTGAAAATGAGTACGACAAAAACCCTACTCGAGTACAAGAATACTCAAGTACTGTTGTACTCTTTTCACCTCTACTATGTATCCTTATCAAATAACTCCCTATAATTTATATCATCAAAGCCAGTTCACCAGTTTTAAATACTCGAATCAGTTCTCAAATCGACGCTTTTCGAATGAATACTTATTTAGTTCAGCTAATCTTTTCTCGAAAGTTTTACTTCTCAGTTCTGGATTCATTTTGGTTCCTCTAGCCCAGGGGTTCTCAACCCACTTACTTCCATTACCCACCTGAATTGGCGCTCACCCCGTTACCCATGACGCGTAAATTAACCAAAATTTAGCGAAAATTTATAATCGTACAATTGTCTTTAAATACCACTCTTATATAAATATGTATGGCTTCCATTAACCCTTGGATATCTCAAATTACCCCTTTGGGGTAATTACCCACCGGTTGAACCCCTACTGTAGCCTGAATCCTTCCTAACTATATGTTTATAGGGGCCTATTATATGCTCCCATAATAAATAAATAGAAATGTTACAAGGTCACCAGTTTGACCTTTCAGCCAAACAAAACAATATTTAATAGATAAAAATGACTGGTTTTTCGTTTAATTAGAAAAAATAAATGAATTATTTGTTTACAGTGATTAACAGTTATGTTACGGTAATTGTTCAATATTACAATAATGTTATTGGCAATAAGGAGTGATTTTTATACAGGATAAGAGTTAGGGGAATACAATAATGACAAGAAACACTAATTTAGGTAATGAAATATACGTATTGAACCACAATAATAATAATTAAACCAATAATAACGGGTAATGAAAGTACGGTATTGGTACAGTAAATGAATTAGGCCTAAACTGCGGTCATAATGCGTGAGTAGCTTGAACAGTATTGGGACACTTTGAAGATAGCCTATTCGGTTAGGCTGGGAGTATATTGAGTTTGTAGGCTACGCAGAAGTAGTTTAACACGATGGAATAAACGGTAGGCCAAATGAGCTGGTAACCTACGTGAGGTTTACAGACCTGGAATTTTGATGAGGAAGACAACTCTGAAGACGGAAGGGTCTACAAACCAGACTGCGTGATGAGATCTTGTTGTAAGAAAATGAAGCTTCGCCGATCGAATTGTGGTGAAGGATGAGTGAGGCCAGAAGGATGACGCCAGTATGAAACTTGCAGAAGTGAGGTTGCTTCTGGCGGGATGAAATTGTAGGTTGTCTCAAGTGATAATTTACTTCGTGTATGCTCGAAATGAGGATTAACTTCTGTATGCTCGGAATGATGTTTGAAGGACGGCAGCCGGCTGTGATAGAGTGACGTTACTGACGACGAAGGAGCTGAGAACGAGATGTGACTTCAAGCGCGAGAAAAGGGCAAGTGAGGGTGATTTGAAGTGGACTGGAACTTAGGCTCTGCAGCTAACGGCTGAAAGGACGCTTAGGGTTTTGGCGGGAATGGCGAGAAACAAAAATAAAAGTCCCTTCGTTGAGCTATTACTTGCCCACGTGTTTGGAATTTTCCGTTAAATTCCTACAAGATGTTCCTCTGTCACTACATATTTATAGTCATGTAAAGATACTACGAAATTTATATTTAATTGCAACATACTCTATATGTTGCAATTACATTAAGAAATGGGCAAATTTGTCATTTTTTTTCAATTTCTTTTCAATAATTTTTTTCAATCATTAATTTTAGATCAGTTCACAGCGATTTTATATTTATTAATAATTCATATTTATAATAATAACTCCCTTTACAACTTAATTTTTGTTCATTAATTCTGAACGCTTCATTGAGTTTAATGCGATTAATGGGAGCTACTAACAGAATTAATAAAAGGACGCATGCGCAGAAGGAATACCCATAGTGTTCCTGATAAGTATTTCTGGCAACTGTAACGTACGAGTAGTCTGTTGTCATATGAAAAGGCTCTGACTATCTTCGAAATAACACACATGCATTTATATATTGTGTAGTGGTTACGCGTCGCTTACACGAATACATCGGCCCCGGGATCGAGACCGGTGACGGCAGGCGGCGCGCATCAAAACCCAGCTGTTCATCCTTCCACACAATAATGAAAAAAGAAAGAAATTGGTTGGTAGATAATGGATACCCTGAGTAGCCGAGTGGTTAAGACGCTGGGCTGCTGGTGGGGCGTGGTTCGGATTCCACGTTAAACTGTAGGTCTAAGGTGGAGTGACAAGCTTAACCTACGTCAGAATGAACAATTCGAGCGGAAGCTAAGCCAAGGTTACATATACCAATTCATCTTGGAGCTCCCGCGGGACAGCAACTCTGTAATATTTATTTTATAATAATAATAATAATAATAATAATTAATAATAATAGCCGAAATTTAAAGAAACATCATTAAATAAGAATGAGGCGTCATTATTTCATCGTTCAAATTTTTCCATTTTGTTTAACATTATTTTCATTTGATTTCTGTCTTTTACGATTTCAGATTAACCGAAGAATTATTTCATGTTGGGCCAGAAATGAATCCCAGGCAGTGACCACGCTGATTGAGAAATTCTGCGACAACCTGTCCCCAATATCGCTGTGGCACAAAATGTAGGACCAGAACGGTGCCCAACGCAAAATCCCAGCGGATCTGTTAGTTGCTGCTTTTTGTTCGCGAGTTCGCCTTTATCGGACGGAGAAATAGGGATCATTTTACTTCTATGTTTTCTCGCTGTTCTTATAATATGCTTGGTCACTCTGGTCAGAGTTCTTAACGCTGTTTTGCAAGGTATGTTCGTAAGTAGGGGTTCCAACCTTTTCAATCTGCAAAAATTAGGAATAATCAAACCACAGTCAAAATTCTTTCAAACCTGTTTTAATGGCCTAAAAAAACTGAAAAATCAAATTCCTTTTACAAAACACGATTTTAAGTATTGTCGGAGAGCACCGCCAGACTATCAGGGAGCACAGTGGTGCTCGCGAGCAACAGGTTGGGAACCCCTGTTCATAAGTGTTCTGGGTATTTACGCTTTATTGTAGATACTTCAAAAAAAGTATAAAAATAATCATAATAAGTTGCATTTGTGGACTTCCTACGTGTAAGAATCACTGAACCTTGCTTGAAAACATTACAACACTAGGAAGATTCAATGTTTACTTTAGTTTGGCGATAAATTCAAATTCGTATATTAATGAATTAATGTCATAATTATCATTATTAATCACACATTACTCAGTCTGTTCGGTATATTTTTCTTCAAGAACAAATGAGGCATAACGAATGGCAACACTGTAAATTTCAGGTCCGGTACAAGCAGTAGTGAAAAAATATATAAATTCAGACCTTCCCCGCTCCGTACTTAACCGGGTACTTCGCTTTGATCGTCGGAGCCATTATGACGGTACTTATGCAGTCTTCATCTATTTTCACGTCACTTTTGACCCCTTTGATAGGTAAGAGAAAACTTTATCGGATACGCAAAGGTACAAAACCAGTTAATTTTTCTTTTTAATATTTCCAATAATGAAATATCGAACTTTTAAAATGTGAAGTTTTAAAAATAAGATTTAACCTTTTCATGCCTAAATTGTTTTATTTAAAAAAATTCCTGTTCAAGCCAAAGTAACCTCTGATATTTAGCTCGTAAGGCTCAAAATCGATTGTCAAGCTCATGTTGCCATAAGGCAACGATCGGCATTAACGGGTTAAATTCTATGAAATGTTTCCCCAAACTGCTTAAATGTTACTTTTTGATCTGGCAATTTGGTTTTTGTGCTCATTGTCATTTCGTAGAAGAGTGATTTTTGAGGGCAGCAGTTAATTTTAAAATTCATTTATGTGATTTTCAACGAGTATTTGTAATTTCGCGACTAAAGACGAAAGAGTTTGACACTGGTACATATAGATACATAGGAGAAAAGATCGTTGTTCTCTTTTCAGTTAATGAATAAGCCTCATTGTTGCGGTTATTCCTTCTTTATGACCAGTCCAGATGATTTAGTCACTCGTGGTTCGGATCTTACGTAAAGCTGTGCAGTAGATTTCCTCCATCGCTTGTTCTTTGCTATTGCGAAGGAGGTTAAATAACCCTCATCAAACAACATTACTAAATTTCTGAAATTGTCCATGTTTCTTCTAGTAACAGACCTTCACGTAGAAAAGTGGTTTATTGCAAAAATTAATTTAAACACCACTAATAAAAATATAAGGTCTAGGCCAGTGGTGGCAAGCCCTTTTTGCTGGCGGGTCATTTTTGTTACTTTTGATTTTTAAAAAAATGAAATTGGGTCACAATAATTTATTTACTTAATATTTTTAGTGAGAAACTTCTTGTTGGATTTTAGCTGCTAATGTTTTGATTCGAGGTTTATATTTAGTTGTCTTTAGTCACATATGCAACACTCATATCTGTACCAAGGCGATTCCTAGTGGTGGATTTGACGAAATTCATGGAGGAAAACAACTGTTCACACGAATAAGATGAACCAAACATTGTTAGCAGAGCTAATGCTAGCTTTTTCATTGATGCAAAAGAATTTGGTAAAGAGTTCCATTCTGCAAGAATAAGATTCTCTACTCTTTCTATTGATTGTTATTCCCTGGTTACATCGAAAATTGACGATACCAATTCCTTTTCTTGTAACTTCAGATTAAGATCAGTAAATTAGTCTTCCATACTGCACTTTCCTGGAAGTCAGCTAATTCCATTTCTAAATTACCAATGTCAAGCCAATGAAAAGCTGATAACTGAAGACAGGGGCGTCCGCAGGATTTTTCGCAAGGGGGGGCAAAACTAACTTATTAGTTTCTTAGTTCTTATTAGTTCTTTATTAGGTAGAAAAAAAATGCATTTTTTTTCTACAGTCAAGTCCATTTTTATATGTTATATGATACTATGATTAACTATAATCGATAATCGTGTAAGTTTCAGTGAAATTGACCAAACACAAATTTCCAAGGTAGGGCAACTGCCCCCTTGCCCCCCCCCCCCCCCCCCCCCCCCCCTCCGGACGCCCATGACTGAAGATCTTCAAGTTGAATAATATAATTCTGAATAAATAATTTTAAAACTGTAAGGCAGAAAATATAAAAAATTAAAGTTATATTTATTTAAATACAGTAAGAGCTCGTGGGTCACTAAAATTGCCTCGTGGGTCAGTACTTCACCGCGGGTCAGTGGTTCGCCATCACTAGTCTAGGCTATTAAAAGATCGTATACGCAATATGGATATGGGATAGTATTACGAGTCTTACCTGTATTGATTAAGTGTTCGTAGTCCTTCATTTTCACTAGGTGTAGCTATTCTGGAGCCCGTGTTGACGACATCACGAACTCCATAGACGAGTTTACTAAAGATGGTGATGAAAATACAATAATTATTTTACATGTTAAGACTACCTTTGATAACCTTTGTTTTGCTTCCGCCCGAATTGTTCATTCTGATGAAGGTCAAGCTTTTTACTCCACCTTAGACCTACACTTTAACGTGGAATCCGAACCACGCCACACTAGCAGCCTAGCGTTTTAACCACTAGGCTACCCAAGGTACCCATTTATCTACCAACCCCTTTCTTTTATTGTGTGGAAGAATGAACAGCTGGGTTTTGCTGCGCGCCGCCTGCCGTCACCCTGTCTCGATCCCGTGCCGATGAATTCGTAGTGACTATGTTAGGATTTCCAGGTCAGAGATGCTAATAGAGAAATACAAGCGGCTGATGCAGACTCTAAAGGATAGAACTAAGAAATACAAAATTTTCAGGAAGTTTCTCTAGATTAGCAGGATGGCGACGACTTTGTCAGCAGAGCTACTACATGAATAATATTGTTAAGTTCCTTTGTCAACAGAAAAATGTGAAATTCGTCCATTTGTGGCGTCATTTTTATAATAAAAATTATTTATTTTTACGTGATGGTCTTCACCTGAATGGCGTGGAAGCAGCTCGTCTTGGTAGACTATCACATAGCTCTGCGATCAGGCAAAAAACGTCGAAACTCCTACGCAAGCGACATCCCAACGTAAATTTTTCTTACAGTGAGCGACTGCCTCCACGAAGAACCTCGAGATTCTACTGGGTACTCAGAATTTTAGAAATGTATTTTAAATTAACGCTCAAAGTTTAAGATTTAAATGTGATGAACTCTTAAGTATTGTCCTTGACGACAAACTTGAGGTTGTAGTAATCAATGAATCCTGGTTAAATGCAGAGAATAGAGATTTTCTTGGAGGATCTCATGTTCCTGGTTATGAGATATTTCAGAATGATAGAATAGAAAGAAAGGGTGATAATATTGTACTATATGTTCAGTCACACTTAAAACTCATAATTAAAACAATTGCAGAACCTGACAATATAAATGCAACGTTTGTTGAAATTAAAGACAGCTCACGAAAGGAATTAATTATAGGTATAAGGCCTCCCTCAGACTGTCTACAGCAGAGGTTCTGAAACTGGAGGTAATTACCCCCAAGGGGGTAATTTTGGTATTTCTGGGGGTAATGGAGCAATTCTTAATATGGTAAAAATTTCAACATTAATGTCCGAGTCACGAAAGAGACGATTAACCCTTTGAGGACCATGGTCAAGTATACTCGATTTCTAAAAATTGTTCATTCAGGACCGTGATCGAGTATACTAAACAATCTGCAAAAAAAAATCCTTTCAAAGAGTTTCAAAGTTTCAAAGTAATTTCAGTTATTTTCAGTAATTAATTTTTCCACTTTCTTTACAACTTCGGCATTGCAAGTTTGTGTGGGGTAATGAGATTAGTTGAGATCGGGAAAAGGGGTAACGGGGTCAAAAAGTTTAAGAACCACTGGTCTATAGCAGTGGTTCTCACCCTGTTTTGTATGGTTACCCAAAACCAATTCTAACCCAGCCCCATTACCCCAATCAGTAGATATTAATTTTATAGCTTCTAGATTGTCACTGGATTACCCCATTTGGGTAATTTACCCATCGGTTGAGAACCAATGGTCTATATTGATAATAGACTTCAGGAACTAATTTTTGATGCAAGTAGCGAACATGATACGATAATTATGGGAGATTTTAACTTACCTTGCGGGGATTGGGGTGGTTCTTTACAGTCTAATTCCGGTCGTCGACTGTACGAGGATTTGCTTGACAGTTAATTTTTTCAAATGGCCAAGGATCCCATTCGATATTTCAATATTCAAAATTTAGTGCTAAGTACAGACTTAGACTTAAATGATAATATTTCTGTAGGAGACTACTTCTCCACCAGTGATCGTAGGCAAATAACACTTGAAATTAAAGTTAATGTTAATAATTAGAAAAATTTGCTCACATTTTGGATTTAAAAAAAGCAAAATTTTGTGACATAAAATTACAATTTTCGACCCATATGATAATAAAACCCACTCTAATAGACAGTTTATTTCCACAACAGTTTCGATGCTCATGGCATCCTCTTCGGGTGGATACAGAGAAACGTTTCATTCGTCTCATTCGTTTTTCTGTATCCACCCGAAGAGGATGCCAGTGGGCATCGAAACTGTTGTAGAAATAAACTCTCTCTATTAGAGTGGGTTTTTATTATCATATTTTGACCTTCACGTAGAAAAGTGGTTTTTTGCATTTATTTCGACCCATAATTATTGGGATGAGGCTCTATCGAGTGATGATATTAATGTCACATGGATTTATTTGCTTAATCATTTTTTTAAACGTTTAAAATCGAGTAATATCCCATTACGTAAAAAGAGACTGATGAAATCTGTTAACCCTAAATGGTGGAACGCTGAAATTAAAAGTAGCTTAATATTAAAAAAGAACGTGTATTTCAAGGAAATTAGAGTTGACCAAATAAACGTAAGTTAAGATATTATTTCGTTTATCATTTCGTTATAAAATTTCGTACGTATTGCAATGAATTTGTTTTAAAAAAGCATTTATACCGAATTAAAAACTTACATAAATGCGTCCTGCTTTTTATCAATGTCTGTCGTAATGGCTACCCAAAGTTTTGAGAGCGTCAACACCGAAAAATATTTTGCTTTCAAAAGTGGAGAGAGAACTTCCGGCAATTCGTGGGTAAACATTGCCAACGTAATTCGGTCAAATCATTTTATGAATTCGATTTAATAACCTTTATTAATAATAAAATAAATTGGTTTTACAATTTATAATGACATAAATAATTGTGAAGCTTGACTATTTATTTTATTTAATTTGGCCCTTAAACTTTAGGCTTTACTGGGCTCTTATTAAAAATAAAATAGCTAGTTATTATTATTAATTAATAATAAATAAATAAATAAATAAGTATTATTAATAGTTAAAGTATGTGTTAATCTTAAGCTATTATTATCGATATGACAAATACAAAGTCATTATTGAATGTATTATACCAATACCATACAAAGAAATCAATATTATACATGAGAGATAAGAAACTAGAAAAGAGACTAGCTCAGTGGTTCTCACCCTGTTTTGTATGGTTGCCCAAAACCAATTCTAACCCAGCCCCATTACCCCAATCATTAGATATTATTTTTTTATAACTTCTGCATCATCACAATATTATTTCTTATAATTTCTGCATCGCGTGTCATTACCCCACGAAATAGTTGTCGTTACCCCACAACATAGTTGTTATTACCCCACAACATAGTTGTCATTACCCCACAAAATAATAGTCATTACCCTACAACATAGTTGTCATTACCCCACAACATAGTTGTCATTACCCCACAAAATAGTTGTCATTACCTTACAACATAGTTGTCATTACTCCACAAAATAATAGTCATTACCCCACAACATAATTGTCATTAACCCACAAAATAGTTGTCATTAACCCAGTTGGGTAATTTACGCACCGGTTGAGAACTAATAGACTACTGTGGATGGTTATCTTGCTTTAAACCTCCAATCTGAAGCATTTGTTAGCGCATAAAAGTAGTACAGAATTTTTTACTTGGATTCTCTCGTATTCGCTTCAAAATTTTCATGTCTTTAAAGTTCCTTCTTTTCTTTCAACCTCCATTTTTGACAAACTAACAAACATTTTTGACAAACTAACAAACATTTTTGACAGACTGTACCACTGTAGCACAACATATAACACAACACAACATCACTAGTGCGCTGAAACCTCCGGTCCACTCCGGAGAGGGCGATAGTAGTATAGCCGAAAAAGGGGAGAGTGCAGGAATGTTGCAGGTTATTATGTAATGTTGCAAAGGGGGGTGGGGGTTGTTGCAAAGGGGGATGTTGCAAAGGGGGATGTTGCAAAGGGGGGAAGGGAGAAGGGGGGTGGGGAAAGGGGGTGGGGGGGGAAACTTGGAGGCGGCGTTATCCCCCAAGAGAAAGAAGGAGGAGGAGAGAAAGGAGGAGAGGTGTTCACCTGGCAGGAGCCAAGTGCACACTGAGACTTCCAGCCGGCTGGCGTTGTTTTATAGACTCCTAATCAGCCAGTTGGCTGAGTTGCCAGATACCGCCATGTATACACTATTATCCTAATCAGCCAGTTGGCTGAGCCAGAGACGCCTGAAGAAGAGAGAGAGATGCCTGTAGGAGGGAGAGACGCCTGTAGGAGGGAGAGACGCCTGAAGAAGAAGAGAGAGATGCCTGTAGGAGGGAGAGACGCCTGAAGGAGAGAGGATAGGTGCACATGCAGGAGTACACATGCAGGAGGTACACATGCAGTAGGTACACATGCTGGATGTACACATGCAGGAGTACACATGCTGGAGGCAAACATGCAGGAGAGAGAGAGAGAGAGAGAGGCGCCTGAAGGAGAGAGAGAGAGAGAGAGCTGAAGGAGGGAGAGACACCTGAAGGACAGAGTGGAGTTCTCCCCCAATTTATTTTCGTTTCCCTAACCTAAGAGGCCACTATGGGGTTTACCAAAGGGCATGAAATAGAAGGAGCAGAGCTCCTTACTCGGCCGGAGCCGAGGGGGGAATGGTTCTTCATCAACTTCGCGATCTTTTATAATCCTCTATTCTGGCTGAGTTGCCAGATAGCGCCATGTGTCCCATTAATCGATTGCACATCAATTATTATTATTATTATTTCTACAATGAAACGGGCTAGAGATCTTCCCCCCCCAATATATATATATATATATATATATATATATATATATATTATTTATTTTATAACATTTAATTTTAGTTTAGAAGCAAATTTGAATTCATTGGAAACAAATAACATAGTTTACCTTCGAAAACGTCATAATAGAAAACTTCATTTTACGGTAAACTATGTTATTTGATGAAATAACATAGTTATCCATAATTCCAGATAGCGCCATGTGCCCCATTAATCGTGTAACACATATATAACGGCTGTTATTCCCTTGTATATATAATAAACTAATGAATCATATAAAATACCACAATATATGGTTATACAAGATTCGACCGTATAAAATAACACAAGCGCCTCTTTCATTACGCGTTAATAGAATTAGTAAAGTTACCCTATTTCGTTAGACGATTTTTATAAGGGAAACCCAACTAATTATCCACCATTCAATAAATAATACGTGAATAAAGAGTTCCAATTCATGTGAATGAGATAACTAAAATTTTAGTTATTGTATTATCATAAGACTACATCAATATTTACTATAAATACGAGTATATTTAATATTCTTCATTAACAAAAGCTTTAAATCCAGATCTCTAAAATATTTCCAACTTTCTTCGTCTCTTTAAATTTCGTTTTTCAATTCCCTGCGAAGAAAATTGAAAAACGAAATTTAAAGAGACGAAGAAAGTTGGAAATACCCAAAACATAATCCGATAGAGGAAAAGATTTCCGAGAATCTGCCAAAATCGGTCGGCCATATCTTACCTTTCTACGAGTCAAACCAAGCAAAACCTCGCCTCACTCCTTGTTTCAGCATTCATTCATTTCACGTTTTATTGTGAATTTCATCCCATATATATATATATATATCTAGGACACGTAGGGTGCCCATTTATCTGCCAACCACTTTCTTTTATTATGTGAATGACCACCTTAGACCTACAGTTTGAACCATCAACAGCCCAGCGTCTTAACCACTAGGACACGTAGGGTGCCCATTTATCTGCCAACCACTTTCTTTTATTATGTGTAA
This sequence comes from Bathynomus jamesi, assembly GCA_023014485.1. Taxonomy (NCBI): domain Eukaryota; kingdom Metazoa; phylum Arthropoda; class Malacostraca; order Isopoda; family Cirolanidae; genus Bathynomus; species Bathynomus jamesi. The sequence continues at coordinate 11,685 of JAJOZX010007266.1, read as the reverse complement.
TGACCACCTTAGACCTACAGTTTGAACCATCAACAGCCCCGCGTCTTAACCACTAGGACACGTAGGGTGCCCATTTATCTGCCAACCACTTTCTTTTATTATGTGTAATGACCACCAAAACACCAAATATTTGTCCCCCGAACCCCATCTATCTATCTATCTACTATCTATATATATATATATATATATATATATATATATATATATATATATATATATAATCGTACATTCCCCAGCTATGTTTGTATATTAACATATCACACACACACACACACACACACACACACACACACACACACACAGACCACAAACCAATGCATTTTTCATATCTCCTGGAGACCTTTTGAAAGGATTGTCGAATCACAGTTTAATGTGGAAATGAATCCTCTTTTAAAATATAATTAGAAGGTGTATATATATATATATATATATATATATATATAATATATATATATATATGAAGGAATGTAGTATCACGTTTCACCGAAATAAACCAAAACAAGCGATCGTGTTCGGATCTTCGATTCGCCCCTAGAGAACTTTTTCGGGCCCAGGGCCTGATAAATCTCTCTACATTCGTCGAAATATTACCCCTCCCCATACCCCATTATATATATATATATATATATATATATATATATATATATATAAATTGAATTTACCGTGGAACACCGTGTTTGGCAAACGGTTTAGTGGTGTAAGCCACATTTACTGATGCATATTATATCTATCGGGCAAATAACTTTTAATTCAGTCACTGATTAATCCTCTAATACCGCAACAGCACAAATTATTGAGTAGAATGTTGCGCTCTATTACATCAAACAACTTACTCATACCCACTGTCATAATTTTCTTTTATCATAACTCCAACTACGTTAAGCGACGTTGGATCTGAGTGGTAGTTGGATGGGGAGTCATCCACCGCAGCAGATAAATGTAATTAAATAAAATATGCACTTATTTTTATATCACGGATGGAATCGATGTAGACAATGCAATTAGCGCCTAAATTATCTAAAACCATAACAATACAAATTATTTCAATAGAATATTATGGTCTATTACATTATTACGCCTTGCCCAGATCCAATAACCTCAATTTAGTAATAATAACAATTATCTCTCATCACTATATATATATATATATATATATATATATATATATATATATATATATATAGAAAGAGAGCGAGAGTTTTGCTCAAATAAAGGATTCCATTTATAATGAAAAGGTAAGACTTGGGGTGTCATTCGATTACTGAGAGTTATTAGCAATGAAGTTCAGTAGAGATTCCCCCAGCTAATATGTATCATACTTCTGAGAAAGTCGAAAACCATACCTGCTTTAGTGGTGTAAGCCACATTTACTGATGCATATTATATCTATAGGGCAAATAACTTTTAATTCAGTCACTGATTAATCCTCTAATACCGCAACAGCACAAATTATTGAGTAGAATGTTGCGTTCTATTACATCAAACAACTTACTCATACCCACTGTCATAATTTTCTTTTATCATAACTCCAACTACGTTAAGCGACGTTGGATCTGAGTGGTAGTTGGATGGGGAGTCATCCACCGCCAGTTACCTGGCACCTATGATCCGCCAACCACTTTCTTTTATTATGTGTAATGACCACCTTAGACCTACAGTTTGAACCGCGGGTCGATGCAAGACAGTCGGCAGGAGACCTACCGTTGATATCTCCGGTGACTCCGCACTCAGGACGGGGGCATCCATGCCACCAGCAACCGTTAAAGGAGTACACAGTCTTCACACCAGTGACACGGTTTTCACTTAACCCATCAACCCAAAAAACACGTCCATTAATCTTAATGGGTACTTCACCCGTGTTGTGGGCGTGCTTTATGTATACACCTGTCTGTTGCTGTAGGTGTATGAGCCAGTAAATAGCCTTGTGCCCGTAACTGCGGGGATTGTTTCGGTGAATAATGGCTAAGGTGTCTTTCGGCATGAAGTTATTCTTGAACACCGTAAAACATAATGATGCGATGATGGTTGCGACTTGCAGTGGATCGCATTTGAAACGGGATATGTACATCCTTCTAAAGGCCTGGAAACATACTCTAAGCACGCGCACATCATTCACGCAATAACGCTCACATTCATCAGCTATATTATAAGGGTTACTTTCATTAAAACTGTCGTAGTATCGATCAAAGTCTTCATCCATGCAGTCAAAATAATGTTTGGGGGGTGGTGGGCCTACGTAGTTTAAAGTCTCGCTGGTGAGGAAAGTGTATGGGAAGTACCCTTTGGAAACTTCAGCTGCTACTCCCATCACCTTGGGTAGCTTTGCTAATTTACAAGGTGTGAATAATAAAGTATCTTTAAATTGTACATTGCCTCAGGGAATCACAGATAGTAGCATGACTCACGGTCTTACAGTGGGCGGAGCTTAGAATTTTCGCCTGTGCACACACAAAGGAGAAAGTGAAACGCTAATTGAAACATGAGTTATTTAATAAACGAGATATTCAGTTAACACAAGAAATAACAGAAAACACAAGAAAAAACAAATGCTTAGATTTGGTGATCACGAACAACAGAAACCTAAAGAAACCTGTACTCGATATGAAGGGCTTTCATATCGTTCAGTAGTATTTTTGTTCCCAACAACCGGATGGTAAGTCATCTTTAAATACGTCTAGAATACAATCAAAAGCACGCACAAAGAGTTCATCGTTAGTTACATTATTAAACAAGTTTATAAACACGCTTTTCCAATCGAGGGTTTATTTCTACCGACCCGAGCTTTTCAATCGTGAACACGTCTTCACTCAACATAGCGGCATTTGAAATAATCTTCTAAATCGTTACGACAACTGCCCGTTATATAAAGAAATAGTTCTTCAGTATAATTTTCACGAACTAGGCATATTTTATAATGTTTTACTAAACATCTTCATACACCGGCGCATTATTTGAGAGGAACATATGCTCATATTTTTCCTTTCTGCCCGTCAAACGATACTCATCTCTAAAGTCTGTTAAAAACTCACGCAGGACACTAGCCACAACCTCACTACGAACCTCGTCATGATATACATTAATATAGTGATAAAAATACTTAAGATTGTCCATGCTCACGAGATTCACATTTTCAGTCGTAGGGCATGAGTAATCGACATGGTGTAGCATGACGTAATGCGGCTTGTCACACCACCCATCCGCAAGACTCATTATCCATACCTGCTGCTTCTCTTCTGCACACGCTGTTTCTTTTACTTTAGACTTTATAAAGTTTAGATCTGCAGCATACTTCAGCACATCGTCAGTGCAACGAAAGCCTTCAATGGTCTCACCAGAACATCCGTAGAGTATTTGTGCATCTTGGAACTTCACACAATCCAATGTGGTTTTAAAAGAGGCATAGGAGGGGGGGAATAGGAAGTTTTTCGGTATCCGCCACATCCTGGCACTTTGCTGAATACCATTTCATAAACGTTGTACAAACAATATTAAAGGTCGCCATTTGAATACACGTCTGATTTTTCTTCTGAATACACATCTGATCTCTCGGTCTTACTGCAATCGACTGATCACGCAGGGAATCACAGATAGCAACATGGCTCAAGGTCTTACAGTGGGCGGAGCTTAGAATTTTCGCCTGTGCACACACAAAGGAGAAAGTGAAACGCTAATTGAAACATGAGTTATTTAATAAACGAGATATTCAGTTAACACAAGAAATAACAGAAAACACAAGAAAAAACAAATGCTTAGATTTGGTGATCACAAACAACAGAAACCTAATACTTTAAAGAAAGCATTCTATTAAATACTTTTAGCCTATGTTCACGAATTAATACCGGTCTTAAAATAGATTCGACAAGAAGACCGGCTGGACTGATTTTATAGAAATTCAAGGATTCCAAGTTGATCACGAGAGAAGCTATGTAGTCATCTTCCATGCTGCAAAATCTCATCGTTAGCCTGCCTGCTCAGAGCACCGACAAGAGGTAAAATCGAATCCACATCAACACAAAATTTTAGTCGCTAAAATAACAGCCTGAGTATTGTTCATGTTCTAAATTATCTTTGAGTCGTTTTGATAAAATTGAGTAAACTGCAGCCTTTGTTTCCTGATCAGAAACTCTCCGTCTTTTTCTGGTATGGTGCAAGGCTTCGTTGCAACCATATTCACTGCACGAGTCTACTTCACAGTCGTTGCCTTCTAATCTAGATTTACACTCTTCACTAATGCATTCGATGGGTGAATAATCATCTTGGTTGATATTATTGACACCACATTCGAGAGGGCTCACTGGGGTAACGGACACTTCAGGTAATGGCGCGGACGCTTGAGGTGGGTCGGGGACAATCTCCTCAGGTTGCCCTTGTGGCGGGGCAAATATTGTGTGGGGGTAATTATGTGTTGCTTCTAAGTAAGCAAAACGGGTCTTATGTAACACAGTGGCAATTAATAATGATTTATGCAAAGATGCACCAGCTCTTCTGGAACGTCTGGATGCAATTTTACCGAGCGAAATATTTATCAACTTGTATGCTTCAAACCCGTTTGGAACGTCAGATATCATGTTCACCACCTAGGAAATGGTCAAGGCACAGAGAGCTAACTAACACGACTCTATCCTCTATTACCAATCTTGTAATGAGTTAAAGTGAAAGTTTCGCCTGCCTTTATACAATGTCGTTCTGACGTCGTTATCAAGCTCCACACAGGGAATTTCCAGGAAGTAACATGAATCACGTTGCTGTTCTTTCACCTGTACACACACACACACACACACACACACACACACACACACACACACACACACACACACACAAAGGAGAAAGTGATACGTTGGTTGAAACATGATTTATTTAATAAAAGAAATATTCAAGCTATATATATATATATATATATATATATATATTTACAAACACGTGTAATAAATAAGTTAACAACAGCATCAATGATTATATTCAAGACATATATTTAAAAACATGTGTAATAAAACAAGTTAACAATGAATTCTGTAACCCGAGAGACGACGGACGGAGTCATTACAAGCACGGCGGAGTGAGCTTGTAATGACTCCGTCCGTCGTCTCTCGGGTTACAGAAATTCAATTGTTAACTTATTTATCACACGTTTGTAAATATGTCTTGAATATAATCATTGATGCCTGTTGTTAACTTATTTATTACACGTGTTTGTAAATATATATATATATATATATATATATATATATATAGCTTGAATATTTTTTATTAAATAAATCATGTTTCAACCAACGTATCACTTTCTCCTTTGTGTGTGTGTGTGTGTGTGTGTGTGTGTGTGTGTGTGTGTGTGTGTGTACAGGTGAAAGAACAGCAACGTGATTCATGTTACTTCCTGGAAATTCCCTGTGTGGAGCTTGATAACGACGTCAGAACGACATTGTATAAAGGCAGGCGAAACTTTCACTTTAACTCATTACAAGATTGGTAATAGAGGATAGAGTCGTGTTAGTTAGCTCTCTGTGCCTTGACCATTTCCTAGGTGGTGAACATGATATCTGACGTTCCAAACGGGTTTGAAGCATACAAGTTGATAAATATTTCGCTCGGTAAAATTGCATCCAGACGTTCCAGAAGAGCTGGTGCATCTTTGCATAAATCATTATTAATTGCCACTGTGTTACATAAGACCCGTTTTGCTTACTTAGAAGCAACACATAATTACCCCCACACAATATTTGCCCCGCCACAAGGGCAACCTGAGGAGATTGTCCCCGACCCACCTCAAGCGTCCGCGCCATTACCTGAAGTGTCCGTTACCCCAGTGAGCCCTCTCGAATGTGGTGTCAATAATATCAACCAAGATGATTATTCACCCATCGAATGCATTAGTGAAGAGTGTAAATCTAGATTAGAAGGCAACGACTGTGAAGTAGACTCGTGCAGTGAATATGGTTGCAACGAAGCCTTGCACCATACCAGAAAAAGACGGAGAGTTTCTGATCAGGAAACAAAGGCTGCAGTTTACTCAATTTTATCAAAACGACTCAAAGATAATTTAGAACATGAACAATACTCAGGCTGTTATTTTAGCGACTAAAATTTTGTGTTGATGTGGATTCGATTTTACCTCTTGTCGGTGCTCTGAGCAGGCAGGCTAACGATGAGATTTTGCAGCATGGAAGATGACTACATAGCTTCTCTCGTGATCAACTTGGAATCCTTGAATTTCTATAAAATCAGTCCAGCCGGTCTTCTTGTCGAATCTATTTTAAGACCGGTATTAATTCGTGAACATAGGCTAAAAGTATTTAATAGAATGCTTTCTTTAAAGTATTAGGTTTCTGTTGTTTGTGATCACCAAATCTAAGCATTTGTTTTTTCTTGTGTTTTCTGTTATTTCTTGTGTTAACTGAATATCTCGTTTATTAAATAACTCATGTTTCAATTAGCGTTTCACTTTCTCCTTTGTGTGTGCACAGGCGAAAATTCTAAGCTCCGCCCACTGTAAGACCTTGAGCCATGTTGCTATCTGTGATTCCCTGCGTGATCAGTCGATTGCAGTAAGACCGAGAGATCAGATGTGTATTCAGAAGAAAAATCAGACGTGTATTCAAATGGCGACCTTTAATATTGTTTGTACAACGTTTATGAAATGGTATTCAGCAAAGTGCCAGGATGTGGCGGATACCGAAAAACTTCCTATTCCCCCCTCCTATGCCTCTTTTAAAACCACATTGGATTGTGTGAAGTTCCAAGATGCACAAATACTCTACGGATGTTCTGGTGAGACCATTGAAGGCTTTCGTTGCACTGACGATGTGCTGAAGTATGCTGCAGATCTAAACTTTATAAAGTCTAAAGTAAAAGAAACAGCGTGTGCAGAAGAGAAGCAGCAGGTATGGATAATGAGTCTTGCGGATGGGTGGTGTGACAAGCCGCATTACGTCATGCTACACCATGTCGATTACTCATGCCCTACGACTGAAAATGTGAATCTCGTGAGCATGGACAATCTTAAGTATTTTTATCACTATATTAATGTATATCATGACGAGGTTCGTAGTGAGGTTGTGGCTAGTGTCCTGCGTGAGTTTTTAACAGACTTTAGAGATGAGTATCGTTTGACGGGCAGAAAGGAAAAATATGAGCATATGTTCCTCTCAAATAATGCGCCGGTGTATGAAGATGTTTAGTAAAACATTATAAAATATGCCTAGTTCGTGAAAATTATACTGAAGAACTATTTCTTTATATAACGGGCAGTTGTCGTAACGATTTAGAAGATTATTTCAAATGCCGCTATGTTGAGTGAAGACGTGTTCACGATTGAAAAGCTCGGGTCGGTAGAAATAAACCCTCGATTGGAAAAGCGTGTTTATAAACTTGTTTAATAATGTAACTAACGATGAACTCTTTGTGCGTGCTTTTGATTGTATTCTAGACGTATTTAAAGATGACTTACCATCCGGTTGTGGGAACAAAAATACTACTGAACGATATGAAAGCCCTTCATATCGAGTACAGGTTTCTTTAGGTTTCTGTTGTTGTGATCACCAAATCTAAGCATTTGTTTTTTCTTGTGTTTTCTGTTATTTCTTGTGTTAACTGAATATCTCGTTTATTAAATAACTCATGTTTCAATTAGCGTTTCACTTTCTCCTTTGTGTGTGCACAGGCGAAAATTCTAAGCTCCGCCCACTGTAAGACCGTGAGTCATGCTACTATCTGTGATTCCCTGAGGCAATGTACAATTTAAAGATACTTTATTATTCACACCTTGTAAATTAGCAAAGCTACCCAAGGTGATGGGAGTAGCAGCTGAAGTTTCCAAAGGGTACTTCCCATACACTTTCCTCACCAGCGAGACTTTAAACTACGTAGGCCCACCACCCCCCAAACATTATTTTGACTGCATGGATGAAGACTTTGATCGATACTACGACAGTTTTAATGAAAGTAACCCTTATAATATAGCTGATGAATGTGAGCGTTATTGCGTGAATGATGTGCGCGTGCTTAGAGTATGTTTCCAGGCCTTTAGAAGGATGTACATATCCCGTTTCAAATGCGATCCACTGCAAGTCGCAACCATCATCGCATCATTATGTTTTACGGTGTTCAAGAATAACTTCATGCCGAAAGACACCTTAGCCATTATTCACCGAAACAATCCCCGCAGTTACGGGCACAAGGCTATTTACTGGCTCATACACCTACAGCAACAGACAGGTGTATACATAAAGCACGCCCACAACACGGGTGAAGTACCCATTAAGATTAATGGACGTGTTTTTTGGGTTGATGGGTTAAGTGAAAACCGTGTCACTGGTGTGAAGACTGTGTACTCCTTTAACGGTTGCTGGTGGCATGGATGCCCCCGTCCTGAGTGCGGAGTCACCGGAGATATCAACGGTAGGTCTCCTGCCGACTGTCTTGCATCGACCCGCGGTTCAAACTGTAGGTCTAAGGTGGTCATTACACATAATAAAAGAAAGTGGTTGGCGGATCATAGGTGCCAGGTAACTGGCGGTGGATGACTCCCCATCCAACTACCACTCAGATCCAACGTCGCTTAACGTAGTTGGAGTTATGATAAAAGAAAATTATGACAGTGGGTATGAGTAAGTTGTTTGATGTAATAGAACGCAACATTCTACTCAATAATTTGTGCTGTTGCGGTATTAGAGGATTAATCAGTGACTGAATTAAAAGTTATTTGCCCTATAGATATAATATGCATCAGTAAATGTGGCTTACACCACTAAAGCAGGTATGGTTTTCGACTTTCTCAGAAGTATGATACATATTAGCTGGGGGAATCTCTACTGAACTTCATTGCTAATAACTCTCAGTAATCGAATGACACCCCAAGTCTTACCTTTTCATTATAAATGGAATCCTTTATTTGAGCAAAACTCTCGCTCTCTTTCTATATATATATATATATATATATATATATATATATATATATTATAGTGTATGAGAGATAATTGTTATTATTACTAAATTGAGGTTATTGGATCTGGGCAAGGCGTAATAATGTAATAGACCATAATATTCTATTGAAATAATTTGTATTGTTATGGTTTTAGATAATTTAGGCGCTAATTGCATTGTCTACATCGATTCCATCCGTGATATAAAAATAAGTGCATATTTTATTTAATTACATTTATCTGCTGCGGTGGATGACTCCCCATCCAACTACCACTCAGATCCAACGTCGCTTAACGTAGTTGGAGTTATGATAAAAGAAAATTATGACAGTGGGTATGAGTAAGTTGTTTGATGTAATAGAGCGCAACATTCTACTCAATAATTTGTGCTGTTGCGGTATTAGAGGATTAATCAGTGACTGAATTAAAAGTTATTTGCCCGATAGATATAATATGCATCAGTAAATGTGGCTTACACCACTAAACCGTTTGCCAAACACGGTGTTCCACGGTAAATTCAATTATATATATATATATATATATATATATATATATATATATATATATATATATATATAATGGGGTATGGGGAGGGGTAATATTTCGACGAATGTAGAGAGATTTATCAGGCCCTGGGCCCGAAAAAGTTCTCTAGGGGCGAATCGAAGATCCGAACACGATCGCTTGTTTTGGTTTATTTCGGTGAAACGTGATACTACATTCCTTCATATATATATATATATACACCTTCTAATTATATTTTAAAAGAGGATTCATTTCCACATTAAACTGTGATTCGACAATCCTTTCAAAAGGTCTCCAGGAGATATGAAAAATGCATTGGTTTGTGGTCTGTGTGTGTGTGTGGTGTGTGTGTGTGTGTGTGTGTGATATGTTAATATACAAACATAGCTGGGGAATGTACGATTATATATATATATATATATATATATATATATATATATATATATAGATAGATAGATAGATAGATAGATGGGGTTCGGGGGACAAATATTTGGTGTTTTGGTGGTCATTACACATAAAAAGAAAGTGGTTGGCAGATAAATGGGCACCCTACGTGTCCTAGTGGTTAAGACGCGGGGCTGTTGATGGTTCAAACTGTAGGTCTAAGGTGGTCATTACACATAATAAAAGAAAGTGGTTGGCAGATAAATGGGCACCCTACGTGTCCTAGTGGTTAAGACGCTGGGCTGTTGATGGTTCAAACTGTAGGTCTAAGGTGGTCATTCCACATAATAAAAGAAAGTGGTTGGCAGATAAATGGGCACCCTACGTGTCCTAGATATATATATATATATATGGGATGAAATTCACAATAAAACGTGAATGAATGAATGCTGAAACAAGGAGTGAGCGAGGTTTTTGCTTGGTTTGACTCGTAGAAAGGTAAGATATGGCCGACCGATTTTGGCAGTTCTCGGAAATCTTTTCCTCTATCGGATTATGTTTTGGGTATTTCCAACTTTCTTCGTCTCTTTAAATTTCGTTTTTCAATTTTCTTCGCAGGGAATTGAAAAACGAAATTTAAAGAGACGAAGAAAGTTGGAAATATTTTAGAGATCTGGATTTTAAAGCTTTTGTTAATGAAGATATAAATATACTCGTATTTATAGTAAATATTGATGTAGTCTTATGATAATACAATAACTAAAATTTTAGTTATCTCATTCACATGAATTGGAACTCTTTATTCACGTATTATTATTGAATGGTGGATAATTAGTGGGTTTCCCTTATAAAAATCGTCTAACGAAATAGGGTAACTTTACTAATTCTATTAACGCGTAATGAAAGAGGCGCTTGTGTTATTTTATACGGTCGAATCTTGTATAACCATGTATTGTGGTATTTTATATGATTCATTAGTTTATTATATATACAAGGGAATAACAGCCGTTATATATGTTACACGATTAAGGCACATGGCGCTATCTGGAATTGGATAACTATGTTATTTCATCAAATAACATAGTTTACCGTAAAATGAAGTTTTCTATTATGACGTTTTCGAAGGTAAACTATGTTATTTGTTTCCAATGAATTCAAATTTGCTTCTAAAACTAAAATTAAATGTTATAAAATAACTAAATATATATATATATATATATATATATATATAATATTATATATATATATGGGGGGGGGGGGAAGATCTCTAGCCCGTTTCATTGTAGAAATAATAATAATAATAATTGATGTGCAATCGATTAATGGGACACATGGCGCTATCTGGCAACTCAGCCAGAATAGAGGATTATAAAAGATCGCGAAGTTGATGAAGAACCATTCCCCCTCGGCTCCGGCCGAGTAAGGAGCTCTGCTCCTTCTATTTCATGCCCTTTGGTAAACCCCATAGGGCCTCTTAGGTTAGGGAAACGAAAATAAATTGGGGGAGAACTCCACTCTGTCCTTCAGGTGTCTCTCTCCCTCCTTCAGCTCTCTCTCTCTCTCTCTCCTTCAGGCGCCTCTCTTCTCTCTCTCTCCTGCATGTTTGCTCCAGCATGTGTACTCCTGCATGTGTACATCCAGCATGTGGTACCTACTGCATGTGTATTCTGCATGTGTACTCCTGCATGTGCACCTATCTCCTCCTTCAGGCGTCTCTCCCTCCTACAGGCATACTCTCTTCTTCTTCAGGCGTCTCTCCCTCCTACAGGAGTCTCTCCCTCCTACAGGCATCTCTCTCTCTCTTCAGGCGTCTCTGGCTCAGCAATGGCTGATTAGGATAATAGTGTATACATGGCGG
>JAJOZX010007265.1:205000-227983 GCA_023014485.1 Bathynomus jamesi | reverse complement strand
TGGGCATTAACATAATTTGAATTGGCATATGATTTAGTGAGTAATTTGCCATCGTGATTTAATATAGTTGATTTAATTAGACGTAATTTATATTGTACCTATCATCCGTGTTTCTAGTTTAATTTCATAGATTATAAGTACCTATTTCATAATAAGTACCTATTTAAACTAATTTTTGTGTTTATATTTCAGATTTTCTTAAAATTTATATGAATTAAGGGCTTTAAATACCTTTACAAATTGGCAGAACAATCAAGCAATATGTCATCAAGCACTAGAAAGTTCAAATGCAAAAACAACCCTGATTCTTCTGTTATATATGTGGAAATTTTACACTTCCACATCAACGAGCAAATATAACTGACTTCGTAAAAAGAGCTTACTTAGCTTATTTGGCATAAAACTGGGGGACCAAGATAAATCGTGGGCTCCACATAAAGCCTGCACTATATGCATTGAAAGACTGCGACATTGGACGAAGGGTTCGGATTCAAAAATACCTTTTGGAGTTCCGATGGTAAGTTTATGATTTCATAAAACTACGTAATTTAATCACTAGTATACTGTAACTTACCTAAATGTAATTGTAACTTAGGTACATAAACAAAAATTTACAGAAAATGTTTATAAGAATCTCAAATATTGCATAAGGTTGAAACACATAGAAATGTTAAATGTTTGGGTGATAACTTTTGATAAAATTCATAAAAACAAGTCTCTCGTCGCTTTTGTTAACGCTTTACAATTTTTTTTCCATATCAGGTGTGGCGAGAGCCTACTAACCACGAGACCGATTGCTACCTTTGCTTTGTCAAGACTTCGGGCTTCACTAAGAAAAAAAACATTGTATCGAGTACCCAAATTTCGACACCGCGATACGACCTGTGCTACATTCAAATGAGATCCCCATTCCAAAATGTAAGGGTCTGCCAACTCAAGAATTAGTTGAAGATGTTCCTGAAAATATTGTTATGCACTTTGAGGAGTCAGACACCGATTTTGACCCCAGCGTATTTGAAAGTCAAAACGATCCGCAAAAGTTTAACCAGGCCGAGTTGAATGATCTTGTAAGGGATCTAAATTTGCCAAAAAAGGCTGCGGAAATTTTAGCTTCAAGACTTAAAGAGAAAAACTTGCTTACTTCAAACACATACATTTCATTTTACAGAAAAAGAGAAGAAGAACTTGTTAAATATTTTAGAACAGAGGATAGTTTAGTATATTGCTGCGACATAGTTGGTTTGTTAAAGAAGATGGGGGTTGAGTCTTACGATGCAAATGATTGGCGCTTGTTTTTAGACAGTTCGAAAAGAAGTCTTAAGTGTGTGTTGTTGCATAATGGCAATCTATACGGCTCGATACCGATTGGGCACTCAACAAAATTAAAAGAAAAGTATGAACATATAGAAAAGGTTTTAAATCTTATCAAATATAGGGAGCACGAGTGGATCATATGTGTTGACTTAAAAATGGTTAATTTTCTGCTAGGACAACAAGGAGGGTATACTAAATATCCCTGCTTCCTTTGCTTATGGGACAGCAGAGCCAAGGAAGAACATTATTTCAAACAAATCTGGCCAGCACGAACATCACTTACTGTCGGAGAAAAAAACGTAATTAATCCACCTTCAGTGAGCAGAGATAAAATCATATTTCCTCCTCTGCATATAAAATTAGGCCTCATTAAACAATATGTAAAAGCTTTAGATACGAACGGCGAGTGTTTCAAATACTAACTTCAAAATTTCCAAGTTTAAGTTATGAAAAAATCAAGGCGGGAATTTTCGACGGTCCACAAATAAGAACAATGATTAAAGACAGCAATTTTCCTAATGTCATGAATGAACGCGAAAAAAATGGCTGGTTCTCATTCGTGGACTTGATAGAAAACTTTTAGGCAATTATAGGGCAGATAACTACGAAGAAATCGTAAAAAAACTTTTAAGGGACTAAAAAGAGTTAGGTTGCAATATGAGCATAAAAATGCATTTTTTGAATAGCCATCTTGACCAATTTCCAAGTAATTTAGGTGATGTAAGTGACGAACAAGGGAGAGATTCCACCAAGATATCAAAATTATGGAGGAACGGTACCAAGGCCGCTGGGATTCCCACATGATGGCTGATTACTGCTGGTGCTTGAAAAGAGACCTGCCATCAACAAGCAAATACGCTAGAAAGTCTTACAAAAGAAAATTTTGCCACAGTGAAAGCTTCATATCTGTTTGTTTTTTTATTTTAAGTCATTTCTATCGTTATAATGTAATTTACTGTAGTTTGAACTGCTTGTATTCATGAAACTTGAAAAAAAAATTTAACACATGACTTAATTTTTTAGTCCTAATTTGAAAAATCTGGAAAATGGCACATAGGCTGTCGACAAGAATCAGGACCTGATAGAGCCAAACCGAGTTGAAATTCGTATTCAGCGCACCCAAATTACCTAGAATAAAGTGTCAGATATCATTCAATAAAATACGTGTTGCCCAGTGAATTATTTTACCAACATCATCGTGATTCAATCAGTAGACCTCAGTGCCTTCACTTCGTTCATTGTCTACGAACCCTTTAAAATAATAATAACGGATAAAGTCACACTTCCACAATGTTTAAGACGCTATATATTTAAAAAATTAATGATTTACACATATTCAGTATTGCTGTCAATATACTCAGTCATCAATAAAATGAACATATGTCACCCATTCATAGAGCAATGAACCACCATCAAATTTATCATTGTTATCACACTAGATTCCCCAGAGATTTCATACGCAAACCAATCTATATAATGGAAACTTCAGGAAATGCATTCTCTTTCAAAGGAGCAGACGTATGGAATGCAATTCCCATAAATATCAGACAAGCTTCATCACAAAATGTATTCGCAAAGCAACGAATAAGCACTTCATTAGCTCCTACTAATGTATAAGTGCACTGCTGCCATTCTTACCATAGTAATTAAGTTCCCATTTTATAATTAATTATCTGAAATATGCTAATTCCATTAAGCACTTTTAATTTCATAATATATCCTAAGTTCCTTTTTCGTTAGGCATCATTTATTTTTTGTTAATATGCAAGTCATAATTTTATTTAAAATTTTATAAAATAATCAAAATAGTGAATTTTTTATCTTTTGTTTACTATTGTTATTATTGCTATAAATATTAGATAAATTTATTATTATTATTATTATTATTATTATTATTATTACTGTTATTATTATTATTATTTATGTATGTGTAGGTATATATAGAGGATGCGGCATAAGTCGCTTTACCTAGAATAATGAAATCATCTTGTGAAGAATAAGATTTATTATTTTTGCAGAAATTGTTCAAAGTGTCCTCCATCATGTTCAATACACACGTTGCATATTTGAACCACTGAACAATAAATAGCGCGGCACAGTTCTTTGGTATTATTGAACGTCTCGAATACTTGGCGTATCAAAGTCTTCATGTGATCGAAGTCCTGAGGTTTCTGGCCGTAGACTATCTTTGATTATACCCCACATTGAATAATCAGATGGGGTTATACCGGTGACTGAGGAGGTCATTCGACTATACCACGACGTCCTATCCATTCTGAAAAATTATCGTTTAAGAATGCACGAACATTTCTTCAGAAATATGGTGGAGCACCATCTTGTTGCCATATTGTGTCTTCAAAATTATGATGGTTTCTAAGTGTAGATAACACCGTATTCTGCAACATTTCTAGATAATTGACGACATTAACAGTGCCGTCAAAGAAATAAGGACCCACAACACCATCCGGCCATTCTCGGTAAAGCGACTTATGCTGCACCTTATATGGAATGAATTTAACAATTAAACACGTGAAACGAATGAATGATGCAAACCCACAAGGAAAAAGAAAAATGATTCTAAGGCCTTTCGTGTATTCAGAAGTACACGAGGTGTACTTCTGAATACACGAAAGGCCTTGGAATCATTTTTCTTTTCCTTGTGGGTTTGCATCATATATACCGTATATATATATATTATATATATCTATATATATATACTATATATACACACACACACTCGTATATGCGTGTATGTATGCATGTGTATATATATATACACACACTCATATATGCGTGTATATATATATATATATATATATATATATATATATATATATATATATGAGTGCAAGGTCTAACTTTGTAACCTTAGTAACCTTAATCTATTTTCTCACTCACCTAACTCTCAGAATTTAAATGTTTCTCTATATATGGTTCCAATGAGCTCTTTTTTTAATTTAGCTTCTTTCATTCACCTTAATTGTTACTGTTATCTCTCCTTCACATACTAATTTTTTTTCTCTTTTAAATGTAATATTGTTACATAATTTCATTTTCCCAAATACACAATCCCTCACGCATTCTTTCAAATTCAACACGTCGGACCGATTTTATGAGTACGAATTTTACTGATAAAGATTCGCAACGCATATCTCTCAACGACCTCAACACAAAGCCGAATGATGGTCTATCAAAGATGTTGTTTAACATTAGATGATCTCACAGATAATCACAAAGATGATTTCAAAGACCCATGAATTTTAATTAAAAAAGATTTTCACGTAATTATGCTCAAAGATACTTTCTGACAGGACCTGTATTAGCATCTTTTTCCCTTGGATGGCTACACCTTTTTTGACACTTTCCGCACAGAAGAGGAGATGGCGTCCGAATTTACATAGAAAATAACATAAATTACACAAAATTCGCACATCGAAAATATGCGCGATAAATCTTACTTTTACCAAAACTACTCTCAACATATTTGTAATTTACAGACCAGTGTCCAGTGTTACCAATTGAATAAGTGGTTTTTGTTGAAGTGTCTTTAAAAAAAATAGTGTTTGGTGCATTCTTAACTAAATTACTTCGTGTTACTAATCATTCATTAACGAATATATTTCATTTATTGACTTTATTCATTACTATATTAGTTGATTAAACCAAGGCTAGTGCACGTGGCTTGCCTTGTTTGTTTCCCGAATCTATTACTAAACGAGGTTTCATAAGGTTGAAATTCCCTTGTTTGCCTTTTTTGTTTTTCAAATCTATCACAAAACGAAGTTTCATAAGGTTCATTTTCCCTTCCTTCGGGGGATCACGTAGAGTGTGTTCACCCACTGTGGGAAAAAGGAAAAACGGAAAGAAAGAAGTCGGTCGAATAGCGGACAGATAAGTTTTATTAATACGTTTTCTTTTACAGATCTTTCTTCGGTAGGTTAATTAAGTATATATTCATTTAGTATAAATTTGTGTTACAAGAACCTGTTTCTGCGTTTCAAGAATATTTTTTTGCGGGTTTGCGCAGGTGACGGCACAATAAGCACGCGGTAGACCTACGTTGTAATTTATTAATTTCCAAACGCTCGTCTTTTGTTTTTTGTTTTTTAATTAATTAAGAGCATGGCACCCCCGTCAAGTAATTGCAGTCACTCTGAAGGGAAATTTACCGCTTATGCGTTTACAATGGCTAATAATAATGAACAGTTAATTTGCAGGTGGTGCTCAAGCATGGAAGTCCTGAGGAACGAGTTAGAACGTGAGAGGGAGGTCAGAGTGAGGCTTGAAGAAAGTGTGATGCTCCTGACGGCAAAATTAGAATCCCTTGAGACTCCAGTTACGACCGCTCCTGCCTCAGTTTCTACTAATAATATAAATAGAACTCATAGCCCTCTCTCTTCCCCTAGTTCCCCACCCTTCTTTCAAGTGCGTAATGGAGCCCCATTGAGAAAACCTAAGACTTGTCTACCAGTAATAACAAACAATAAGTTTTCTGTTTTAGGTTTCTAAGATGCTGATGAACCGGAAATGCGAATTGTTGGCGATTCCATTGTTCGAAGGCAGCTCGAGGAATTCTGCGGGAGAAATCCTCGTCGTAGGCGCCGTTACTGCTACCCTGGTGCAAGGGTGGAGGATATAACTAATAGTTTGACCATTTTACAGACGGAACCTCTGAGGACACAACGTATGTTATTCATGTCGGTACTAATAACGTTTTAAATTCTAGATGGGAAGAGCTGCTGGCTAGGTACAGGGACTTACTAGAGCGGCTAAAGGAAAAAACTAATAAGATTGCTTTAACAGGTATACTTCCTCGAATTATCCAACGTAGCGATTTCTACAGCAAGGCGACCTATATCAACAATAACCTAAAGTCTCTTTGCCAAGAGGAAGGAGTGCATTTTGGGAATTTTTGGAACAGTTTCTACAGCAGGAGGGACTTGTTCCTTGGAGATGGACTTCATCTTAATGACGTTGGAGCTGCGCGTTTAGGAAGACTATTTCATAATAGTGTCTCTTCTTTTCAGGCTGCCGTAACTCGAACGGTCCCAGCGTAATTTCAACAAATTTCCCCTGCGCTCGCGAAGGTGTCGCAATTACAAACAATTTGAAGGTTCTATCCTTAAATGCTCGTAGCCTACGAAATAAAATAAACGAATTTTTTTCTTTAATTGCTTGTAACGACTGATTTAATTGCGATAAATGAATCGTGGCTTAGCACTGAAACACGTGACTTTGTAGGGGAGTATCAAATGAGAGGTTATAGACTTTTTGTTAAAAACAGAATAGGTAGGCGAGGAGGCGGTGGTAAGCTGTATATCAAAGATAATATTGCGAACGTTATAGAAGTAAAGCATACAATTCCAGAACCGATATATTCGACTATAGCAGAACTTAAATTGAACGATTTCAAACTTTTGTTGCGGTTATATATAGGCCCCTAATGAAACAGCTGATTCGGACGAAACTTTATATCGTGAACTAAAGAGAATAAAAGTAGTGAGCAGGCTTTAGTTATGGGTGACTTTAATTGCACCAACGTGAATTACGACACAATGCAGGGAGACGCGGAAGGTAATCGTTTAGTTAATTTTCGCGAGGATAGCTTTCTTATTCAAAAGGTTGGGAACCTACTACAAGATTGGACAGTATTTTAGATTTAGTAATTACTACGGACGATAGGCTAATTACTGATTCAAGTAATAGAATCGTTAAGCAATAGCGATCACAATATTGTAGAGTTTGTCCTCTCAGTAAGTCACTCGAAACCAGCTAACTCGACTAAAATTCCTAACTTCCAGCACGCAGACTTTTGTAAATTTCGAAATGAATTTTCACACGTCAATTGGGAAAACGTAATGGGGATCTCCAACGCAATACTGATGTGGGAATCGTTTGAAACAGTATTGAGGACTATAAATGAGGAATGTGTACCGTACAAAATTAAGCGTGCGAAAGTAAACAACAAGCCCTTGTGGTTTACTTCTAGAGTAGGAGGCATTTTAAAGAGTAGAGATAGGGCTTATAGGCTACATAAGTGCGATAAAGACAATTTGTGGTTACGAAACAACTACAATTCTCTAAGGCGTGAAGCGAAAAGTGTAATAAAAAAGTCCAAGCGCAAATTTGAAATCTTCATAGCTCGTGACGGTAAAGAAAACACCAAGCGATTCTTTCAATTCGTCAACTAGAAATCCAGTAAAAAGCGTCTTGGGGCCGTTGAGAAATGGTAACGGAGAGCTAGTTTCTGAAAATAAGGAAATGGCTACCTTGCTAAACGAATTTTTTACGTCAGTTTTTACTATAGAAGATGTAACGAATATTCCTACGGTCATAGACAATACCTTTTGATAATGGTAATGTTTTGGATAATATTGTGGTTAGTGAAGGGGAGGTAATGCGTTATATTAATAAAATGAAAATGCATAAATCACCGGGAACGCATTCCATATATCCGATACAACTAAAAGAATTAAAAGAAAGTATTGTTGTGCCGCTAACAAAGATTTTTAATGCGTCTATTTCTGAGGGGTCCGTACCAGAAAATTTCAACTATCTTTAAGAAAGGCGATAAAGGTGCGGCGGGAAATTATAGGCCAATCAGTTTAACGTCTGCTGTAGGTAAGCTACTGGAATCAATAATTTGGGATCGTATAGTCGAACACTTAGACTTGCATAACTTGGTTAGAAATACGCAGCACGGTTTTAGGCGAAACAAATCTTGCTTAACTAATCTTTTAGAATTTTTTCAAAGCGTGGTTGACGTTTACGATAGTCATCGGGCGGTTGGTGTAGTGTATTTAGATTTTCAATAAGCTTTTAACACCGTACCGCGCAAAAGACTCATTGAAAAAACTAAGGCTCATGGAATCAGGGGTGTAGTAATAAACTGAATAGAAGAGTGGTTGCGAGGTAGGAAACAGAGGGTGGTCGTTGATGGAGCGGAGTCGTTTTTGGGCTAATGTAGCGAGCGGCGTTCCTCAGGGTTCTGTATTGGGCCCCTTGCTTTTTCTTATATATATTAACGATTTAGATGTCGGCCTAGTCAGTACAGTTTCAAAGTTTGCCGATGACACGAAGCTGGGTGGTAGGGCGATTAATGACGAAGATAGAGGTAAAATCCAGGAAGATTTGAATAAAATCGTTGATTGGTCAGTCACATGGCAAATGAGAATTAACGTCGATAAGTGCAAAATTTTACATATAGGTTCTCGTAATGGGTTCGATAATGTAGATAGAGATAGCTTTTTCGAAATATCTGAAGGATTAGAAATAATGGGTGTAAGTTGACAAGTAGAAGGTTCGAGACAGCAGTGGCAAAAAACTTTTTTACACATAGAATAGTAAATAGCTGGAATAGTTTGCCGGTAGAAGTAATTAGTAGCACGTCTATAAACATGTTTAAAAATCGATTAGACGCATATGTCGATAGATTGGGTATAGTTTAAGGTAGTAAACTTAAGGCTTTGTGGTTCAGAACCCACGTAAAGTTGTAGGTCCCCCGCCACCACGGAGGACATGCACAATACACAATTACGAACACAGTTAGGTAGACCAGCCATGAGTGGATCCTAGAGTCTTTTTTGGTCTGAAACATTATAACATTATAACATTATAACAATTAACTGAGATGGAAATGATTATATTAACACCATGCAGGATCTAATGAAACATCAATCTCTAAAGAGCTGCTGCTCTTAATCGTCTGGGATTTTAATGTGGATTTAATGGAAAGTAGAACAGACTGCACTGTTAAATAACACTGCCCTGCGCTGTATGAATTATTTAGAAAATTATAGTATTTTAGTAAAGCCCATCGTATGTGAGTTAAGATACAATGCATAATTTGTATCTGGTACGTCAGGACTGATAGGAATGTGACGTGGGTTATTTTTATTTTACCAGACGCTTCTATTTCTTGAGAAATGTACCTCTGTCATTTGACTAAAAGGGCAGCTATATTTTCAGTTATGGTTGGTTGAGTTTCATATGCTTAAGCATCTGATTTTATTTTGAAATTGAACTAGTGTACATTTTCTTTGTTTTAGATTTGGATTAAATATGCCAAGAGTTTCTAATAATATACCTATGTAATTCATTCTGTTATATGTATATGCGGACGATGTACTACTTCTAAACAAAGGCAAGAAATCACCGTACAAGTACGAAAGCATAACCACGCCTACTTTGGCTGTAAGATCGGTGACCAGGATAAGGTCTTGGCTCCACATTATGTTTGTAAGTCATGTGTGGAATGTTTGCGTCAGTGGGCTTGTGGGTCCCCATGATTTGGAGAGAACCGAGAAATCACTACGACGATTGCTACTTCTGCATAACAAACGCGGCTGGATATAATAATAAGAAAAAGAGGCACATCATATTTACGAGTATTCCATCAGCCACCCTCCCTGCGCCACATTCAAGTGAAATTCATGTGCCGAAGCCACCTCTTGATTTTGAAAATTTTGATTCAGATGTAGCCAACATCTCAATAACAGCAGAGTCATGTTGAAATGAACATGACGAAGAATATACTGTGGCCGAAAATCAGTCACCAAAATCGATAAGTCAGAGGGATCTTAGTGACCGAATAAGAGATTTAGCATTACTGAAAGATTCTGGGATCAAGACTCAAAGAATGGAATCAACTCGCTCCTTCGACAATATTCTACTGGTACAGACATCGTGAATAAGATTTCATTAAATTTTCTCGACTAAAGGATCACTGGTATATTGCAATGATATAGTAGGTCTGGTAAGGGTGATGGGCAAAGACTACCAACCATGTGTCTGGCCACTATTTATTGATTCCTCAAAGCGAAGTTTGAAAGCTGCCTTATTACATAATGGAAACAAAGATGCCTCTTTGCCTATCGCATTCAGATCATTTGAAAGAGACTCATGGAAATCTTTCATATCTTTCAAACAAGATAAACTAAGAAGAACAAATGGTTTGTTTGTGGTGATCTTAAGATGATCAGCCTTTTTTTGGGCCAACAGGCTGGCTTTACAAAATACCCATCCTCTTTATGTCAGTGGAAGAGCAGAGACATGGAAGAACACTGTGTGAGGAAAGAATGGCCTCAAGGAAAACAGATTACTCCAGGGCAAGCAAACATCATTGCTAATCCACTGGTAGATCGTAACAAGACACTGTTACCTCCACTCCACATAAAGCTTGGATTAATGAGAAATTTCGTCAAAGGTTTCAACAAAGAAGGATCGAGATACCAAATTTTATGTAAAAATTCCCTCAAATTAGTCATGCTCAGCTGAAGGAAGGAGTGTTTGTCGGTCGTCAAATAAAGCAACTCCTAAGCGATCCAGCATTTGAAGAAGCATTGACAGCTCATGAAAAAAATACTTGGCTAGCTTTTAAGGCTGTTGTGAACAACTTCCTTGGTAACAGAAAATCTGATGACTACATTTACCTTTCTTTGATGAAGATATTGAGCCCGTGGTTTGTTTCTTCTTAATAAGCTTATTGAACGCTCCCACACTAACTTTGAATGCACTGGCAATTTCTCTGTGTGAGCGATGTACGTTCATGCAAGGTGATAATTTTACTTCTTTTTCTTGGTGTAATGTTCACATTCAACTCTGAAACACAGAGCACAGAAATCACACGTACTGACTCTGATAACTGACAAGAATAAACTAAATTAGGCAGAAACTGAATGACAAGCTCGGCTTCAAAAGATGCTGCAATAGCCTGAAAAGATGCAATAATGTATCAGATGATAGAATAATGTAGTGTATACCATAAATAATTAAACTTATTCATAAAATTACGATCATATTTTTGTTCCCTGTTCACATTACTTTCCAAAATACTATACTATATATATATATACGATATATATATAATATATATATATATATATATATATATATATATATATATATATATATATATAATTTAGGGTGTCTCTTATTGGGTAGTCAAAAATTGAAATGTTGAATTATTTTATCTGCGCCCCCTAAAATAGTTCCATTTTGCATAAAAACTAAAACTTGAAAGTTTGACACAAATTGGCTCATATTTAGGGTCGCCCCCGGCTAATAAAAATGGTGACCATGGCATAATAGCTCCTGACATATGATTATGCTTATTATACACATAATTCCTTCCTTCTTTTTTTAGTTTGATTCGTTTTTATAAGTATAGGCCTTCTTATTTATCATTGATCCTTTTCTAACCTATCCTTGATGTTGTTATAATCCATCCTTTGGTCCTCAATCCTTCTTTATCCCAATCCTTTTTCTCCTATCCAAAATCCTTCCTGGCTCTTTTTTATATACAATCAGCAATGAAGCATTGCTACAAAAAAAACTACTCTAAATTTATTTCCTTTATTCAAATATATCAATTTTGTGATTTAATTAAAACGATAAATGGAATGGAAGCTCCTGATGTTGAAAGTAAATGTACATTACATAAGCAAATATAATTCAATAATGAAATGATAGCTGTATGAAAATAAACTAAACCTTATTACAAACTTACTTCCTGTATGCAAATAGACAGTTTGTGTATTTCATGACAGAGAGTAAATATACATTAGTAAATATAACTCCAAAATAAATAATTTTTGCTTTTTGAAAATGAATTATAACATTTATTCACAGACACTATCTTCAATTTCAAATAAAATCTTATCTATTAAATAATATAATTAAAAACTGCTGTCAAGACTGCTGTCTTCTAAAATACGCCAGAATACCGTACGCTAAATTTTTAGGTGGATACTCTAGATCAGAGGTGACCAAAACGTTGATCGCGATCTATCAGTAGATCGTAGAGCAATTTTTAGTAGATCTCAGAATGACCAGTAGCTTAGCCTAGCAACAGAGACCTTATATTTCACAATACTAACGAGCACACGACCCGACCGCTACTACCAAAAATTAGCGTTCTTTATGTTATCACTTCCATTATCGGTAGCAACATTTATTTGTTTTATCTTTGTGTTTTCCACTCATTTAACAAAAAGTAACAAAGTTTAACTTTAATAATTCTGAGAGATATTTAATTAATGTCACAGAAAATGATACCGCTAACTTTAATTTCTGCCAAATTTTCATACCGCGGTAAGCTGAGCTGTTATGAGCATGTGTCACTTAAGTGACGGGTCAGTCATTTGGAATAATCGGTGGTGTAGGTCAGTCTCCAGTCCAATTGCATTAACATCGTTAAAATGAGTGCTGGACCAAGTGCCAAGAAACAAAAAACTTACAACTTTCACAATGAGTGGGAGACGGCATATTTTTTTACGATGAAAAATTCCAAATGTGTGTGTTTAATTTGCCATGCATGTGTAGCTTTCGTCAAAAAGGGGAATTTAGAGAGGCATTTTAAAACTATTCACAAGCGGTATGACAGTGATTTCCCAGCTGAAAGTGAACTACGTAAGAGAAAAGTCAATGACCTTAAGTCTCAACTTAGTGCTCAGCAGTCTATCTTTACAGAGCCTAGCACAAAATCGAAAGCAGCAACGATTGCGTCATTTCGGGTGAGCCGTGTACTTGCGAAACACAAGAAACCTTTTCAGGATGGAGAAATATTCAAAGAAGCATTTACAGAGGCAGCAGAGTCGTTTCAGAATTTCAGTAATAAATCGGAAATATTTTCTGCTATTAACCAGCTTCAGCTACCCAGAACACTGTGATGCAGCGTTGTGAAGTAATGGATGAGAATTTGGTGGAACAACTGAAGAAAGACATGCATGACTGCGTGTTCCTTTCACTTTAGTTTGATGACTCGACAGATGTGATCGCACATTACAGTTCTGCATTTTTATTAGAATCGTGTTTAAAGATATGACTGCCAAAGAAGAACTGCTTAAAATCCTACTTTTAAGAGGGAAAACTCGAGGTGAGGACATTTTTCATGCATTTAGTAAGTTTGTTAACGACACACAATCCCCACTTCATAAGCTTGTGAACATAACAACTGACAGATCACCTGCTATGACTGACCGCTCCAATGGGTTCATCGCCCTGTGCAAAAGTGACTAAAGGTTTCCAAACTTCTTTAATTATCACTGCATAATTCACCAACAAGCATTGTGTGGTAAAATGTTGAATATTAAAGAAATTATGGATATTTCCCATAAGATTGTGTGTTCAATTCGGGCGAGAAGTCTACAAAGGCGTCTCTTCCGGTCTCAGCTAGAAGAAAATAAAGCAGAACACACTGACCTTTTGTTGCACACTGATGTCAGGTGGCTAAGTAAAGGTAATTTCCTGCAAAAGTTTAGGGATCTCTTACCTGAAATTAAAGACTTTCTGAAGTTAAAAGAAACATATTACAAAGAGTTGGAAAACGAAGTGTGGCTGTTAGATTTAGCTTTTATGACTGACCACTGCTTTTCTAAATCAGCTAAACTTAGAGTTGCAAGGTAAAAACAAAACTATTGTTGAAATGATTACCTCAGTGAATGCTTTTAAACAAAAGCTAGAACTGGTATCCTCACAGCTGCAGCGACACCAACTGCGGAACTCAAAAACATGATGTCAGAGCTGAAAGTCAGGGGAAAGAATGCGACCAGTTTGACAGTGTTCGATACGTTGAACAGTTGCAGAATGTTATTACAGACTTCAACAGACGGTTCCAAGACTTAGCAACACTAGAACCTGTAGCAACATTCATGTGCTTCCCATTTGGTGCAAACTTTGACATTGAAGGTATTGTATCAAAAATGGCCTTATTGTTTAATATGGACATATCTGCAATCGAGAATGAAATTTTGACTCTGCGAAACGACATTCACATCAAATTCAGGTCTTCAGAAGGAAACTTTTGGCATCTACTTCTTGAAAAAAAGTATCCGAATGTCAGAAAAAGTGCCATGTACTTGACAGCATTTTTTGGATCAACCTACCTTTGTGAGTTAACGTTCTCACACATGAATATCATCAAATCGAAATACCGAGCCACTCTGACAGATGATCACCTGGATGCTTGTTTGAGGCTAGCAATCAGCAGCTACAATCCGGACTACACACGGCTTGCTGATGCTATGTAGTGCAGATCATCACATCATAAAGTAAGCTCTTCCTATTCCAGTATACCTAATTTCTAATAAGTTTGGGGGTTAAAATTTAATGAAAAATATATCTGTGTGCATTTGGCAATGTATTTTTATATCACTTCATTTTATTCTTAGTTATTCTCTCTCCATCTCTCTCTCTCCATCTCTCTCTCTCTCTCTCTCTCTCTCTCTCTCTGTACATATATATAATATATATATATATATAAAAACTGGGCTGGTGGATCGTATAGGGAAAACTTTGGAAAAAGTAGATCCCATCTCAGTAAAGTCTGGCCACCCCTGCTCTAGATTAAGCGCTAGGCGCTAGGACCTAATTTTCAGCGCCAGATTGAAAGGTAACGCGAAATGTGCTAAATTGGCAACAGTGCTTCAAACCTAACTAACGCATTAAAAAAATTAGCAAGAGTGTCATACAGACAGATATAAAAACATGATTGGATTTAAACATGGTCACTCTTTATTTTATGCATGTTTTATATAAAAATTAAATATATTTTGGGAAGAAATATCGATTCGATTCCATAAATCGTAAAGTAAATCAGACATCGATAAGTATTCTCACACCATCGAATATTGTCATCTTACGCCGGACATTTGTTTAAATTCATTTTAAAACGTTCTTGACTCAAATTTTTTAGCAACGTAAAATCAAGAAACCCTTCAAGTATATACTAGTAAGATCCAAATATAAAAATAGGTGTATAAATAAATTTCCCTACCTATACCTTATACCCATACCTCATTAAAATTTTATTTTTATGCCTATACCGTTATGCCATCGGTGGTAATTATAAATTTGCCGCCAGTTATTAAATATAAATTAATAATCAAATTTTAATTGTAAAGTAACATAAATGTAGAACAACTGACAATGGACAGAAAGTAACTTTGATAAGGAACTTTAATATGGTAAAAAAATTAATTTCATAACGTATAGTACTTTGAATTGAATGGGAGACATTTTGAACATCTGACATATGGTTTCATCAATAAATCCATTACCCGCCGCATTAAGAGTTTCACTGTAATTTCTATTGGATAGAGACTTTTCAAACACGTAGATACATCACTTTAAATATTCATTCTTCATTTCTTTACAAAGGCTCGTGTTCAACATCAAATCTATGCTGCTTAATTAAGGTAGGCACGCTATTTGATATGATCATCTGTAAAATGTGAATGGTGGGTAATCTTAATTCACTTCTTAAGGCTGTTTATGATACACTTTCTACCTCTACTTCATATTGTTATGTATATATGATAAGTAAGTATGAGTACATGTGTATGTACTGTCTATATATGTAAGTATTTCGTGAAATGCCATGACTGTGTACGTTTCAAAATATTACTTTGAGAAAAGTCCGAAGCGGTACAATACAATCAAGTTCTGTAACATTTCACCGTTAATTTGAGAAAAACCGTGAAAATATTGAGATCGACATTCACCAAGCTTCCTGAATTTACTTCCGCATTATTCACAGTCTGTAATGGAAGGAAAACGCAAACGCGAGAAAACTTTTTTTAAACGACTTAATATACAAGGATATAAACGGCGGCAACTCCATTTTGATTATAACGTAAACAAACATTCTTAAATAAAAAATGTCATTCAGACAATTCACGCAAGACCTTTAATTAAGTGTTATAAATTAAAAAATTTAAAACTACTTTGCTTAGAAATTATTTCCCATTTTCTTTTCTGACGTTAATGTAAACGAACTAGTTTTTATTTATCTTAAATGTTGCCAATATTCGTTTATATTTAAATTACTGATTAAAGCTTAATATATCCAATTTCTGTTTCTATTAAGTTTATTGCTAATTTATGAATATTAAGTCCATGCAGCCAACTATATATATATATATATATATATATATATATATATATATATATATATATATATATTTATTTATTTATATATATATATATATATATATATATATATATATATATATATATATATATATATACAGGGCTATCAAAATAATTCATCCGATTTCAACTGAGAATACTTCCGTACCTATCAACCGTGCATCAACTTGGCATACACCACATGAAAGAGGAAATCTCCTAGTTTTACAAGATCACCGCGAGAGGGCTCCAAAGTCACGCCGTGGCCTAGCCTAGCAACAAACAGTCAGTGTGAAAATGGCGTCCGCCACAGCAGAAGGCGTTTTGTGTGTTGCAGTTTTCGAGCTATAAATCGGTAGTCACAGTGCCGGATCTTACACCGTGCGACTTCTTCCTTTGGGGGTACGTTAAGGATACTGTGTACGTGCCACCGTTGCCCACATCTTTGGATGAGCTCCGAACTCGCATTGTTACTGCCGTAGAGTCAGTGACAACGGACATGCTGGAGCGAGTATGGGAGGAATTCGACTATCGTGTCGACGTTGCTCGTGTAACTAGGGAAGTCACATAGAGCATTTATGAGGTGAGAGACAAAATTTGGACAGTTTTTCTTTTGGTTGATGTATCACAAATCACTCTGTATTTGTAACATTAAAAAATATTCTCATTTGAAATCAGGTAAATCAGTTTGAATAGCCCTGTATATATATATACACACACACATGGGATTTCACAATTAAACACGTGAAATGAATGAATGATGTAAACTCACAAGGAAAAGAAAAAAATGATTCCAAGGCCTTTCGTGAGGTGTACTTCTGAATACACGAAAGGCCTTGGAATAATTTTTCCTTTTCCTTGTGGGTTTACATCATATCATATATATATATATATATATATATATGTGTGTGTGTGTGTATATATATATATATATATATATATATATATATATATATATATATATACTGAAGTGAAGAATAAAATAGGTTTAAAAATGACGCTACTAAATTTTGAAAATGAAAATGAATTACAATTCATTTCATTAAATTTTAAAGCTCCTTCAAGCCTTTGACGTCACATTACAATGTCGTAAAAGATATTGAATCACAGATTGAGTTATTAATTATAATTATTATTATTATTAATATTTATTATTATTATTATTATTATTATTATTATTTATTATTATTATTATTATTATATTATTATTACTGCTAGAAAAGTTAGACGATTTTCTCCTTCAATAAAGTTTTTAGTAGTTCTTTCCAATTTCTTTAATTAAGACATCTCTTTCAATTTATAAATTTTATAAAGAATTCTGTTTCAGTATGAGATGAATATTGTTTCATTCGTTTGCAATCCAACGTTTCATCCGCGCCGCATTTCAAACATTTTGAAGGAAATGGTGTTTTCATCAACTTCGCAACACCTATATAATGCAACGATAAAAGAGTGAAATTAAATTAAAACAAATGAAGAACTGAATGATGTAATTTCATTCTATACAAAAAGAAAAAGATATAAAGGTGTTTAAATACAAAACTCGTGAAATCTTTTAGAATTGAGTGAAATTATGAACTCGGTGCACTCCGAATACTGGTTGTTTCAAGTGTATAAAGGAGTCAAGATCATCATTTGAAATTTTCCAAGGAGTAAATATTGTCGGCTCCGTTCAACTGTCTATTTAGGAAAACGACATTTTGGTGCTTACACTTAGTATATATATATATATATATATATATATTTTTTTTTTTTTTTTTTTTTTTTTTAGTTCAGGAAGAACCGATTCGCCTCTATTTAAAGGGCATATCTCAGCGGAAAAACAAAGAAAAAGTGAGAGGAAAGACAGAGGAAAAAGAAAGGGTGGAGGGACAGTCGAAGTGGAAAAAGACCAAGGATGACAAGGACTGCAGGGTCGAGCCCATCATCCTTGGGTGCTAGGGCCGGGAGGGCGCACGTGAAACCTCCAGGAACAAGCACGTACAAACGAGCGCAAAGAGCACTCAAGAGCACGAGCTTAGAACCCCCTTGCGGGGATATATATATATATATATATAGAGAGAGAGAGAGAGAGAGAGAGAGAGAGATAGATAGATAGATAGATAGGTATTAAAAAATAATTAGTATTTCCTAATAAGGGTTTAATTATAATGTTCATTTTGGTCGTATTTTTTTGTTGTAGTGATTATTCTCTGGTGATTTTTTTAAACACCTTATTCCGTCAGAATGTCGCGGTCCAGTTCAAATGGGTAGACTCACCTTCCCGACGGATTAGGGGTTTGGAATGATTATAGGTGATTAATAGCTACATAAGCTTTAGTGAAGTAAACATAAGATATGATCAATAAATACAATCGAACCCCATCACTAAGCTTGATTCGTCTCTCTGCCTCCCCCTCTCAGCTGTTGTAAAGGAGGAATACTAATTTTAAATATGTAAATAATTTTTTACAGGGAAAAAATAGATATATATAAAATTTATTTATACTCGTGGGGAATGGACCCTTTGTTTCTCGCTCTGTATTAATATCAAAATAACAAGGAAATAACATCTCGGAGTTTTATTCTATCTGCACCCGAGAATGTATAAAGTATCAGTGAATCCATGGATGCAAATTTAAGTGAAATTTATTGAGTATAAATAAGTGGAAAATAGTTTACACAGAAAAGTATCAAATTAAATTATGTAGTCAACGAAATAAAGTGATATGAGAAAAGTTCTGAACAAGTAAGAAAATGGTCGTGGACCAAGAAAAGTGGCCATAAACCAATCTTACGTGACTGACGACTGACTCCCACTCAAACGAAAAATAAATTTTCGTGTTTTTTATTAAAGAATGACGCTAATAGATAACGTGGCAATGCGTTTTATTTCCAAAAAAATTGTAACTTATGGAATTTAGCAACTACTGAAAATGGTGTAATCAGGTGTGATTTTTGTAAAAAATTACTTGTCTCTAACTGTATAAAGTGGGACGATAGTAAAGACATCTCTCGTGTCAAACTCGATATAGATTACAGGCATCAAATTCCAATGTGACTCTTGTAATGAAAGTGTTAACTTGTACGCAGAATTTAAAGCAGAATTTAAAGCAGAATTTGAAGCAGAATTTAAAGCAGAATTTGAAGCAGAATTTAAAGCAGAATTTAAAGCAGAATTTGAAGCAGAATTTAAAGCAGAATTTGAAGCAGAATTTAAAGCAGAATTTGAAGCAGAATTTAAAGCAGAATTTAAAGCAGAATTTAAAGCAGAATTTAAAGCAATGGAAAATATGAATACGACAGAAAAAGAGAGCCTAAGGGGAGGTAAAGATGACCAGTATGTACCGAAGGAAAACGGCGTGTATGAGAGAGAATCAAAAATAAAGACAACATGAGAAGAAGAAATGTATAGGCAAAATAAACTAAATAAACACAAACTGTGATGCGATAAAATCACCAAATGAAGATAATAAGAAAAGCCAGACGATAAAAACGAAAACCATAGAGGAATCTGGATGCAAATATTATGCAAAAGAATATTACAGATAGAGGAACGGGCAATATATCTATGCACATCTGACTTTATGCAATTGTCAATACAAAAATGGAAATTGTAAATTCGGAAACAACTGAAAGTTCCGACACCATAGAATCTACAAAAATTATGCAAGGTATGGAATGGAAGATACAAATAGAGGAAAAATGTTATCAAGTCGAGCAGCCAAAATCACCAGCAGACAGGGTAACCAATTTTTAGACAGATAACACGATTCAATTTTTTCTTATTCAGTAAGGAGGAGCAAAAGGCGAATGACCGCAAAAACGACCCCCCCCCCCACTTACCGCAATAGAAGAAGAGAGCCAAAATCAAGCTCCAAAGATTTCGAAATGCCTGGACACTCTGCGTTTGAAGGATTGGAGGTTATAGACAGGAGGAAAGATGGATTGAGGAAGATTGTTCCAGAGTTGGCCGATTGAGTAGATGAAAGACTGAAAATACCGATTAACCCTTGCACTAGATAATTGGACAGAAAAGGAATGAGAAAGTGTAGAAAGTCTGGTACTGCGTGCTCTCCTTAAAGGAGGAGGCATGCAATAAGAAAGTTCAGAATAGCAGTGTCCGTTATAATAACGATAGTAAAGAGAGAGTGAGGCAACATTGCGTGAAAGGAGAAGGACTGAAGATAGTCAGAAGAGGCGGCAAATTGATGAGACGAAAAGACTTTGATTCCACCCGGTCAAGTAGAGTTACGTGGGTTGAGCCACCTCACACATAAGAAGTGTACTCCATAGAGGGGTGAAGAAGACCCCTGTAAAGAGACAGCAATTGAGCGGGATTGAAGAAACTGTAGATCCGGTAGATTACACCTAACCTATTAGACGCTGTTTTAGAAAGAGAGTATATGTGATTTTTTTCAGGAAAGAACGAGAAAAGGAAACGCCAAGAATGTCAAGAGAAGAGGAAGGATCGAGTTGTGTATTGTTCAAGATAAGGGGATAGTCGTGTGGAAGACTGTGACGAGTAGACAGATGAAGGAACTGAGTTTTTGAGATACTGAAAACGACAAAGTTTTTATCTGCCCCAGTCAGAGATAGTAGGAAGATCAGAGGTCAGGCGTATGGTAGCCGTCTCTCGCGAAGTATAGAGGTACTGTTGAGAGGGACGCTTTTTGAAGCCGTTGTAGAAGTGAAGCGTTGAATCATCGGCATAAGAGTGGGTAGGACTGGAAGTGCGACTTAACAGATCATTGATAGATAACACTGGTCAACACTCATTTTATTGCCAATCATATTAGAGTGATTTTGGGGTAACTTTGTGGTGCTGATTCCGAATATGACATCGGTTTTGCTAGATTGGCTCTAATTTATGAGATAATTGGTACCCCATTGAAACACGTAAAAATGCAAAAAATTTAATGTTCAGGCGGAGCCTACTTACAAATCGCATTGAAATTGTCTCAAATCATACAAAAGTAAACACATGAAATACATAATGGCATTTTATTCGGTCTCACCATCTAGAATGTTCCGGTAGTTTCCCTATGCACGCGTTATGGTTACGTTTCCTATTAATTGAGGGTATTCATTATCTCAAGAACTAGAGCCAAATCGGAAAAACTACTTTCATTTTGGAATTCAGCAACCCCAAAATACCCTAAATTCGTACGAATTTCCTTGGCAACGAAAAAAAAAAGTTTTTTTGTTGACCTGTGTAATAGGAAGAGCGTGGGTGACAGGAAAGAGCTCTGAGGAACATCACTATTAATAGCTTTAGGGGAAGAACAGTGGCCATCTGGTCAGGAAAATTGAACTTATCACAACTAATAGAATACTATAGTAATATCACTGATGCCAAGGCGTTTGACAAGTGTGATCATGGAATCATAGCACAGAAACTTAAATACTTAGGAATAGAAGTAAAAGTGGGAAAATAGATATATAATTTCCTTATTCATCTGCAGCAAGTCGTTAAAGTCCAAGGAATATCTTCATCAGAGTTGGAGGTCCATAATTCAGTACCACAAGGAGGAGTATTAGCTCCATTACTATTCTAGGCAAGAAAGGCATGCTCTTTTCAGCCATATATTTAGATTTTTCCTATTACATGTAGATATTTCACAATCGTACCTAACGTATAGATAAGAAAATGTTACCAATTGGATAAGAGAATAGACGAATCATATTGCATATATTATTCAATTCAAACATTTTACAGTAGTGATGCGTGCCCAGAAAAACATATTACACACACACACATACTCACATTATTACTACATATATACACTAATATATATAATACATGTAGATACGGATGTAAGTAAGATACAGTATATTTATATATAAAAATTATAAATGACTGAACCAACCATTTAACAACAGTAACGCATTGAATTTATTACAGCAGTCAGTAGCTAAAGAAACTTCCTTTTCGTCGATTTTCTCTTGTGGACTGATTTCGGTACATCTCTCTTTAGACTCCAGCAATAGTCTGCCATCATTCGAACATCCCATCTTCGCTGATACCTCCATTCCAGTTCTGAAATATCCTGTGGAATCTTTAGATAGATAGATGGATAAATAGAATAACTTTATTAATAATAATAAAATAAATAATTTTTTTCAATTTACAATGACATGAATAATTGTGAAGCTCGACTATTTATTTTATTTAATTTGGCCCTTAAGCTTCAGGCTTTACTGGGCTCTGGGCTCTAATCTTTCTCCCTGTTCCTCGCTTACCACACCTACGTTTTCAGGAAAAACATCAAGATGACAGTCTTGGAAATGTATCTTAACACTCATGTTACATTCTAGCAAACGATATTTTGAGATTATGTCTTTAACTATTTCTTTGTAGTCATCAGATTTTCTGTTACCAAGGAAGTTGTTCACAACAGCCTTAAAAGCTAGCCAAGCATATTTTTCATGAGTTGTCAATGCATCGTCAAATGCTGGATCGCTTAAGAGTTGTTTTATTTGAGGACCAACCAACACTCCTTTCTTCAGCTGAGCATGACTAATTTGAGGGAATTTTTTACATAAATTTGGTATTTCGATCCTTCTTTGTTGAAACCTTTGACGAAAGTTTTCATTAATCCAAGCTTTATGTGGAGTGGAGGTAACAGTATCTTGTTACGATCTACCAGTGGATTAGCAATGATGCTTGCTTGTCCTGGAGTAATCTGTTTTCTCTGAGGTCATTCTTTCCTCACATAGTGTTCCTCCCTGTCTCTGCTATTCCACAGACATAAAGAGGATGGGTATTTTGTATATTCAGGC